>JAOQMP010000007.1:9618173-9635314 GCA_027563575.1 Erythroxylum pedicellare
TAATTTTTTGTACTTTCACTTCTTAACATTTAGTGATTATTGTTGTGAAATGCTTAAGATACTCATTTTAACTTATATTTAGTTTTAGGTATAAGTTTGAAGCATTAGAACTAAAATAGGGTAAAAGCATATTCTTTAAGCCAACATTTTGATTTTCAAACTCAATTACCCTTGTGGAACAAGAAGGAGATGGATTAGGGTGCATATTGGATAAGAAATCACAAGAAAGAGAACAATTCAGAAAGACTTAAGAGAGACATGACTGTTTATATACTTATACAATCGTGTATGCATTTGGAAGATAAATTTTGGCTTACATGGTTGGATACACGACCTGTATATCCAACCGTGTATCTTCACGAGTTTTACATTTAATTGACTTATTCGGTTTGATATATTTTGAGCAAGTTTTAATCTATTTAAAACCCTTAAAACATCATAAGTGCACGAGTTGCGAGTGTAGTATAAGAGGTGTCGATCCCTTGAGGAGTTAGTGAACTAATCGAATTCTAAGTTGTCTAAAGCCTAAAGGATAATTAAAATGAAAAGACAATTAAACAGAAAAGTAAATATGTGAATATGGAATGATAAAAATAAGAATTCTTATAATAGCCCATTTCTGCACTTAAGGATTTAACTGTTAGATTGAATCATATCATATGAGAATACATGAAGTGCATTTCATTTGCATGCATCATATTCACATACACATATGAATCATGATTTAGAAACATTGTAAAGATAGTATATGCACTCAATTGACATATTTCAGGGTATGAAAGCTTTTAACTGATCATGATGTACTTGTGTGTTGATTATGCCTTGAAATTTGTTTTGATGAATTATAATTAGTAATTTCGAAATTTGATGTTGCAATTGAGTGATTGATGGAATGATGTGTGTATCTAGTATAGGAAAAATGTCAAAGGGCAAGATAAATTGATACATGGAAATTTAGATTGATTAGACCTATGAAATGGTGACATATGGCATTGGGAATAAGTGACAAATGACTTAGCTAATTGGATAACAAATGGCTTGAATAAATGAGTGACAAGTGGCCTACGAAACTATGTGACAAATGGACTAAACATTAGGTGACAATTGGAAGCATGAAAAGAAGACACATGACATAGCTCTCCACTTGACAAGTGTTACACCATGTGTCTCACCCCTCACCACACACTTGCACCCCATGACTCCCACATTTGAAAGACCATCTTCTTTCATTTTTTGGTCACATGCTCTCTTCTTCTTCCTCCTCACCATCGACACACCCACACAATCCCCATAACCTTGAATTTTGCCAAATTTCTGTAGCCTTCATCTTATGATTAAAACCCTTTTATTTCCATCTTGTTCTTGGTGTATGCTTGAATGCTTGAATGCTTGGTTAGATGGTTAATTAAGGAGACTGTGAGCTAAACAAGTAAGTAATTGATTGCCCTAATGATACATATGTGAGTATAACATTTATGATGGTTGATTAGGGATGAATTGAGATAAATTTCATGTAGGGTTGATGATGAAGTGTGCTTAAAATTTAATGGATGAATTGGTTTTGTTTTTAATACATGGAAACTCTAGGTTATAAGTTGTTTTAAGGACGAATTAGATTGAGAATTGAAGTATACTAAAGGTGAATTTATGCTAAAGAAAGGTGTTAGTGTAGTGTTTTTGAAATAGGAAAGAGCTAGGATTACATGTATGAAAATGAATGATAGTTTCTGTTTTGATTTTGATGCATGAAAGACTAGTTTATGAACTGCTAATTGAATGATTTTGAATGGGAATTGGATATGAATTTGATGAGGAAAATTAAGTAAAGGTATAATTGAGGTAAAATCAATGGACTATTATGATGTGTTAGAATCTAGAAAAAAGTAAAGGAAATGGATGGTGAACTTTCTGTTCACCCATCCCACGATTATGGGAGCTACATTAGCTCCTTCCTTTGATCGTAGGCCATGCTTTGACAAGAGAATACTTCTATTTTGTCGTTCCATGATCATGGAAAGGTACCCCACAATCATGGACAATGCTTTGAAGTGAAAAGATTGTGTTTTGTGTTCTTGTTGAATCATATAAATGAACTTAGTTTAAAGTTGAGTCAGTTGGTTAAGTATTTGATGAGTTTAGGTTGTTAATTGATGCTATAATTTAAAGAATGAATTGTTTGATATCAATGTACATGAATTTAGGAATTATAAGGTGTTAATTGAATAAGGATGATATTATGAATACAATTGTGATCCAAAGGATATAAGCATTGAATTAGGTATGATTGAATAAGAATCGGAAAAATTATGTGAATATATAATGCTAGAAAAGGATTAATGAATACATAATTAATGAATCAAGAATAATCAAACTTAGTTAAGGCTAAACCTAATTGCAAACTAGATATACACAAACTATAATGAACGAACGATCAAAACTTATGAATAAGGATACATACCCAAGAAAGTTAATTGAGCATGCATTTGACATATCATATACACATGTGTATGATTGAGTGCTCATTTGATTAAACAAGTTAGTAATGTGTAAATATGTGAGTATATATAATATAGAGGCACAAATTGAGCGTCCATATCTAGACTTTGTTGGATCGTCAAGGTAATAGCTATCTGGAGCATACTGTGAGTTAACCTAAACGTTTTCTCACTATGTTTGAATTGTTTTTGATTATCATTCAGATATTGAACTATTATTGATATGATTGTGGATTTTTGGACATTGTTGGTCTGAGGAGTTTGATATTCGAGATTGTATTAGAAGTGTTTTCAAATTGAATATGCAATATGAAATGTTCTCAACTATATGTTGAATGCTAGACTTAGATCCGATGAATATGATAAGTGACTATACACTTTGAATGGAAGTCACTGATAGCATATTATATGAAATGATGCATTCCATTACATGAATATGCATGATCAGATAAAGGGGTTGTGACCGAAGTGACTAGTTTGAAAAGAGCTTAAAGCTCAAGAATGTGCACAAAGAGCCATAGGCTCAATTATTAATGAGCCCGATATCCGCAATAATTATAAGACGGTAAATGAAATAAGCCTAATAGCCACAATGAATACGGGATAGTAAATAGGCGCTTGATCAAAATAAAATAAAAATGAAGTGGAGTCATATATACATTTACGTATGCATCTTTAGATATTAAATGATTGAATTGACATGCCTTACTGAATTGAGGTGAATTATTCGATTGTCTAAGTGTATGAAGAATGTGATGTGGTATGAATTACTAAATTACATACTATGCTTGATGAATTAGACTCTTTACTTGTTATTATGTTTGGATATGAGTGAGCACATCGAGGATGGTTCACTCACTGAGTTCGTAAACTCATCAAAATTGCAACGTTGATTTTCAAATACAAGGGAGAGCTAGCTTTTAAGGCAATCTAATAAAAGTAGAGTACCTGCATTTTGGGGACAAAATGGCTCAAAGGTCTAGTCAGCTAATACTAAAGAGTCTAGCTGGGATATTTTGGTTTAGCATCGCATTTCATGTACCATGCTTTGTATGGAGTTGTAAACTCTCACATGTTTTGAATGTATATACATAAGTTATGAATTTGTAATGATAATTTATGTTTATGTTTGTGAATGAAATGGGAAAGTTTAATCTTTTAAAAAACTTGTGATATGTGTGATGCCATAAATAAGTTAATGTGCTTGCTCTAACGTCCTATTCCCATAGGATATATGCTTAGATATACTCTGGTATGCTAAGTATATGCTCTATAGTAGTGGCGTGTTATAATTTTTGGTATCAAGGCATGGTTTAACATCTTTAGGGACATATAGGAGTAGTTTAGCAAGACATTTAATGAGAGACTCGTATAGCGATCATGATTGTTATTTGTTATAGGTCACCCACTATTGTTGGAGTTATGTAAATATAGTACCCTGGAAAGCAAATGTATTTACTTATAACTTAATTATCTTCCAGTTACTTTTGCAATGAAAATATTTATTATTAATAAAACAAAAGAGTTTTGTTTTATTTGTATGAGCATTATATATCTAGTCATAAAGTACTGATATTCTTTTGTAAGTAATATACATATACATAGAGATGTATGGGAAACATGTACATTATTAGAATCTAAATAATTGATTCACAGTTGAATAATCAAGTTGGTCGCTTGATTATTGTTTAGACTATAGTGTTGCGATTTATCTCCGAGTAAGTAAAAGAGTTTACTTTAGGGGAATGATGAGTTTCATATAATGATAGTAGTTGACTATTAATAATGGCACTATCAGTTGAATATGGAATCAAGTATGTTTTAAAGAATAAAGTGGGCCGTTACTTTGATCTTAAAACATACAACTTAAGTATTCGTTTATTATAGACCACAATCTTGATGAGTGGGGAACTCATATGTGTTTCATTATAATTTTTGATATGATTAGAATGGATTTTTACAAAGTATCAGTCCAGGTTTTGCAAGTTGGAATTATTAATTGAAACATGTATCAAGGAACATTAACTCAAATAAAGAGTTTATAATGATATCTTCACTTTTAGATGTTTTACGGAGATTGGTGGTTAAACTTGTGCTAGTAGTTTGATGGACTAGCTACCCATCAAGTCTTAACACTAATATGAGATCTTGTGTGTTAATCACCATATAGTGTAAAATGGGAAATCTAGAAGGAAAAACTAACATAAGGGCAAAACGGTAAATTTACCCTTTATTGTACGGATGGCTATAATATGGTTCATATTAGAATTTGCAATTGGACATTTTATTTGAAACATGTGTTCTCATAATATTTAGTAATTTAAGAGTTCAACTAATTGTCTTTAGTGGAATGACATTTAGTTAATAAGCTGGAGTTAATTCTAATGAGATTAAATTAATTCTGGGGTTATTGGAGCTTGAATTATATAAGTCTAATTAGATTCCCCATTTGGCTTCTAAAAAGGTTATCAATCAAAGTAAGAAATAAAATAAAGGTTTTAAAGACTATGATTGAATGTTCGACTTACCTTAATTAATTGTTAATTAAAAGCCCATATGAACATTTAGAAATGGGCTAGACTTTGGTTTAATTTGATTAATTAAATTAAAACAAAGTTATTAAATATATTAGGAGGTGGATTTTCGATTTTAATGGGCTAAATGTGTAGCTGCACATTTAACATTGGTTTGCTATATTTAAGATGGTTTTTAGCATGCTTTATCATCATTAAATTGAGTAATGATCTTATCATTAAATGGTTTAATGGTTGTCTTTTAATGATAGCATGTAACCATTTAGCATTAATTGAATTAAAGAAGAAAGAGGTGCATTTGATGGACCATCTTCCTTCTTTCATTACATAAAAATGAAAATAAGATGTATCATTTAGGTTATTGGTCTTTTCATATATCCATCTTAAAACAAATGAGAAGAGTGTCATTTATTGCTTCTTTATGATTGATTAAGGAAGGATGTGATGCATTAGATGCACTTCACTTCTTTCTTTGAGGCTTAACCGAATTGAGAGAAGGAATACAAGGTGTTGTTGAATTTTTATCTCTCTCTCTCTTACTTTGCATATGTTGGCCGAAATTTCCATAAGAGGTGTCTCATCATTGGCTTCTTTCTTCTAAGACAAAATGTCTTCAAGTTTTCTTCTCCTTTCCTACCAAAGAATCTTATTAACCAAGTTATCCAAGGAGAATAAGTGGTAGATCAGATTGGTAGAGGATACAAAAATGAGAAGAGGATACATTACCTAGGAGAGGATACATTGCTGAGGATAGGATAACACAGCGAGGAGTTAAAGTTGTAGCAAAGAAGTTGGTACTAATTTCTATCTTATTGTTTATGTAAATTAATTTTCTTATAGTGTATCATATATGACTTGGTTTGTTGATTTGGTTATATTGCTTCCACTGTAATTTTAATTTCTAAAAAGTTTTGAAATCTAACGTTTTACACAAATATAGCATGCTTACGTTTCTGATCCAACAATTGGTATCAAAGCCAATTTTCTTATGCATGATTTCGATTCCTATATATGATGCATGGGTTGGCAAATTTTTGTATGTTGTATATTTTTATGTGATAGATATATATATGGTGTATGCTTTACTCTTTTGGTTGTTCATAGATTCTAAAGTTACCTTGTACGTTTTCTTCATTTGGTTAACAAGGAGGGTGGCCTATCATCGTCATTTTTCCTCCTTGATTTCATTTTTATGTTTTTTTAATTATGTAATGTACAAAATCATGTAATGATTAATATGAAAAAGCCATAGATTGAAGAAATGAAGAGGCAAAGTTTCGGTTTTAATTATGGTGTCTTGGCTAAATTTCAGTTTTTAGAAAACAAAAGTGTTGGAAAATTTGTTTTAACAAATTTTTGGATGTATGAAAATTTTTGTAACAAAGTTTCAGTTTTTACAAGTGATGGAATTTTCATGTCATATATATAAGTTTCAATTTTAGTGAAAAACAAGTGTAGATTTTTGTTTTCTTTTGGACAAAAATTCGATTATATGAAAATCAAAATTTTGTTTGAAAAGAAAAGCCATTACACAGTTTTTTATCGAATGGGCTGGGTCATGTGAGCGAAGAGTTCAAAGCGGAAGATTTAAGTTGAAGAAGAAATTGTTAGGCTTAAAAGCCTTGTAATTTTATTTATGTTTCTAGTATGGACAATCGAATGTGGCTTTTTAGTTCATAAGATGAATGGATAAATGAATGCAAATAATATGTGATATTATGTGATTGCATGCCATTTAAAAAATTACCAACCCTAGGCTTTGCCATGCATTCATTATAAATGAGATATATAATGAAACAATATAGAATGGATAATAAATTGCATTTAGACAAGATGGTATTTGTTAAAACTTAAAGTCTAAAAAGATTGAGTGGGAGAGGATGCTTATGTGAGAGTCCACGGTCTCCATGTGATGACCCATTTGCATGTGGTGAAGTGTAACTCCCCACCGAAGGGCATGAATCATAGATCTTGCATAGTTTGGGTCTCCTTAAGGATAAGTCCAGTCATTGGTAGCAAATGTGACCTCCCACTGAGGCATGGTTTACAAGTACCTTTAGTAGATGAATCAAATGGTCACGCACTCAATATATTTTATCAATAACCTGCCCACCATAGCTTTGTTGGTTAAAGTATGGACCAAATCATGGTATTTCTATTGGACCCCGATTCCGGAACCCAACATTCGGAGTCATAAAGCGTGAGCATATGAACCCTCATTAGTCATCATCCCACATGAGTGGCGCCCACATCGGTCAAACATCCCAACACACTCGTTTCTCCTATTTCAGAACAGAATTTTGTAAATCTCAAACTAGAATTACAATTTGACTTTTTCAGAACATTTGTTCCCCATTGTCTTAAGTCTCTAATGACACCAAAATCATTCAAATTGGTTTAGAAATCTAAGAGTTAGGGCCCATACCTTTTTAGACCGTTATTAAACTGGGATAGTACACTATACTCAACTTCCATCCAGAAATTGTAAGTCTTAGGGACTGAGTTAACATTCTATTCCTTTAGATCAATTGAATCTCTATGTCTCTAGTTTATTTAGAAATAAGAATAATCTCATTTAGAGGTTGGATGATGTAGTTATGGCCGAAGGAAAATCAAACAAGGTTTTGTCCTCAATCATATTGAACCTATTTCAGGACAATTTGCATAATTTTGCATAATTTTTTTTACAGTTATTGGATTAAGGTTTTAGATAGTTCAAAAGAAGACTTCAAGATCTACATCATTTATGAAAACCTTGAAGATAGATTCTGTCATCTAGAGGGACAGAAGTGGACCAGACAATAGGGTAAGATGAAACCAGATGAAGGGTCAGACGAATTGGGAAGATTGCCATAACTTTCCTTAAAGATGTCAGATTATAGTGTTCTCTAGATGGTTATAAAGAGAAATTTAAGATCTACAACTTTCATAAGACCTAGAAGACAAACTCAATTATCTATAGGGTCAAAAATAGGACCAAATGATACGATAAAATGAAACCATATGACAAGTCAAATGAATTGGGAAAATTGCCATAACTTTCCCTAGAAATGTCGGATTAAGGTGTTCTTTGCATGGTTCGAAAAAGGACTTCAAGATCTATAACTTTTACAAAACTTGATCATCTATAGGGTCAGAAATGAGACTAGATAATATGATCAAATGAACATTAACCAGAAGAAGTTTCAGTCAACATTAGAAGATGTTCTGATCAATCCTAAGAAGAAGCAGATGGTCAACTTAAGATGAAGCAAAGTTAATTTAAGACGAAGCAGAAGGTCAACCTAAGATAAAGCAGAGTCAACTTAAGATGAAGCAAAAGGTCAACCTAAGACAAAGTAGAGTTAACTTAAGATGAAGCAGAAAGTCAACATAAGAAGAAGCAGAATACTCTCCTGAACATCTCCACTTATAAAGATCATAACTTTCGACTCAGATGTCCAAAAATTTCATACTATATACCGTTGGAAAGCTAGAAAGATATATTACAACTTTCCAGAAGAAAAATTTATCCACATTAGCCTGGATTAATTCAGTTTTCCCCTAAAGTCAGAACACGAATTCTACCCCTATGGAAGACTTGAAAGTGAAACTCAACAATTTGGAACTATCATCTGTAAAACACAATCTACATCATTTTCAAAAAAAGATAAGTATTTTACAAGGCTTTAATGGGCATTTCAAGCCACAATATAAAAATATTTCAAAATCCCAAAATACAGAAGAATACATGAGCAATAATTTGCTCAAAATGTAACTAAAGCCTTGGTTTACAAAACTAGCTTAAAATACAAAAGTATACATAATCGGAGTGATGCCTTGACCCTTGGTTGCTTGTTCTCATGCTCTTCACTTGAAGATGGGGCAAAAATGGAGGGGGTGAGCTTAAAGCTCGTGGTAACAATTTTATAATCGGTAGTAAGCAAAAACCATTTTAAAACTCACATTGAATCAAGATACATATATTTTCCAGAGCTCAATTTATCAATAAATCATAAGCAACTTAATTCATGCATCATCAAACTTGCCAACACATTTGATCACATAAGCACATTGGAATGATTTGGGTGGATCCAAAACAGAATGTACTACACAATTCTTATAAGGGTGTTGTGTAGCCGTGAACTTAGAGGAGTTCATGAAGGAGCTCTATGCCATTAGCAGGTAGGCGGGAGAAGCCTTTGGTCAAAGTGCACTTGACAAACTTAAGGGACCACCATAAACCCAAATAATCATCAATCTCATATCTTGGAAACTTGTTGCCCAAAAGGAACATTTTTGAAACCTGATTTCATAAATTTGTTATCCTTTCAAAATCATTTCCATTTTTGTTTCATAGTTCATCCATAAAAATTTGTAAACACACATGTAGCACTTTCTCAAAGCATTTAAAGAATAATAATTGCACATTTAGAAGTAGTTGAAAAACATTTATTTCCTTTTCTTGAAAGAAACATTGATGGCTTATTATTAAATTATAAAATGTAATTCACCTTGAATTTCTTGATTATAACTTGTTCGAATGTGCATCTACTCTTGCTCCTCTTGTCTTTCTTAATTCCCTTTTTATAGGCAAAAATCCCAAGTTCAAAAGGGTTGCAAAATTGAAGATCCATATAGTACATTTACTAAAATTGATCCTAGAATACCTAAACCCATGCATTTCCTAAGTTTCATGAACCAAAACCCTTCCAAAATCCAAACTATTAAAATGTTCTTACCTTAAACCTTCACCAAATGAAGAGATGTTTGGTTCAAAAGAAAGCTCTTGCCTTCCTCTACCTTTTTGCCTTCTTGCGCAACCTCAAAATCTCTCTAGAAAGCTTAGAAAAGATGAAACCCTAGCTCAACTCTCTTCTTTCTTCTCAACCACCGAAATCTCTCTTCTTTCTCTCTTTGGTTTGGTATTTCACTCCCTTCTTTCCCATTTTTGTTTTCCTCCCTCTTTAGGAAGAAAGCAACACTTCTTTCTTCCCATTTTACCTTTAATGATTGAGAAAAGTCCACCTTGCCCTTCCTTTAATGCCTTATGGTTTTTAAACTTAAGTAAGCTACCTAAAATACCCTTTTATGCATTCTTACTACTTTTAATTGAACTAACCCATGCAATAAATCTACTATCATAGACCTAAAGAAAAAATAATTCCTAAAAAAAATTTGGGGGCCAACATTTCTCCCCCTCTTAAAGGAATTTTGTCCTCGAAATTATTACCTGAGTCATTAAAGAATTATGGATACTTCTCCCTCATGGCTTCCAAGGGCTTCGATGTGGCCTCTTCTACATAATGGTTTCTTTATAGGACTTTTACTAGTTGAACCGTCTTGTTCCTGAGGACCTTTTCCTTAGTGTCCAAAATTTTCACTAGCATCTCCTTATAACTCAGATCATCTCTTAACTAAACCTCGGTGGTCTGAACGATGTGAGAGGGATCTAATGTATATCTCCTTAACATGGAAACATGAAAGACATCATGCATCTATGCTAATTCCGGTGGCAGCGCCAATCTATAGGCTAGTGGTCCAATCCTCTCAAGAATCTCATAAGGACCTATATATCTTGGACTTAACTTGCCCTTTTTTCCAAATCTCATAATTCCTTTCCAAGGAGATGTCTTAAGGAAGACTTTCTCAACGACTTTATACTCTATTTCCTTTCGGTGTGCATCAGTATAACTCTTCATTCTATCTTGAGCTGCTTTAAGTTGTTGCTTAACTAAGTTGACCTTATCCACTATCATCTGATGTAACTCTAACCCTAATAGTTTCCTTTCTCCTTCTTTATCCCAGCATATTGGAGTTTTACACCTTCTTCCATACAGTGCTTCATAAGGAGACATCTGAATACTCGAGTGGTACGAATTGTTGTAAGCAAATTTGACCAATGGCAAATGCTCATCCCAAGCTCCTTTAAAATCCATCACACATGCCCTGAGCATTCCCTCAAGGGTCTGAATGGTTCTCTTAGATTGACCATTTGTCTGGGGATGAAAAGCCATGCTAAAATTCAACTTGTTCCCTAGAGCCTTTTGAAGTGAATTGAGGATCCCTATCAAAAACTATAGAATCTGGAATTCCATGTAATCTTACTATCTCATCAATATACCTCTTTACTAGCATATGCAGAGAATCAGTCTATTTGATTGCCAAATAATGGGCTGACTTCGTCAAACGATCAACAATAACCTATATAGCATTATGCTTCCTACTAGTCTTGGGCGGGCAAACCCATCAGAAAATCTATAGTTACTCTTTGCCACTTCCATTTAGGAATGGACAATGACCTTAACTTGCCTAAAGGTGTCTGGTGTTCAATCTTAACTTGCTGACACACTAGAAACTTGCTTGCATATTTCGCTATATCCCTCTTCATGCCTTTCTACCAGAAATGCTCTTTTAGATCTCTGTACATCCTGATGCTACCTGGGTGCATGGCATAAGACGCATTATGTGCCTCATCAAGTATCTCATCTTTTACTTCCTTGATATTCAAGATAAAAAGTCTATTCCTACAACCATAAGTCCATCATCCCTCACTACCACTTCAGATTTCTTGCCATTCTGGATTTCTTCTCGGAGCTTATTCAATTCTACATCCTGTGCTTGCTGAAATTTGCAATAATACCATCTGGCTCCCCTTGTTTCAAGCTTATCCTAAGATTAGCCATCTTTTCCAATAACGGCAAATAAACTGTCTAAACATGGGCTATTGATGATTTCCTACTCAAATCATCTACCACCACAGTTGCCTTTCCTAGATGATACTCAATCAACAAATCATAATCCTTAATTAGCTCTAACTATCTTCTCTGTCTCAAATTTAACTCCTTCTGGCTTAACAAATACTTGAGACTTTTACGATCCATGAAAATCCTCGTTTGAACCCCATACAGATAATGTCGCCAAATCTTCAGGGCAAAAACTATTACTGCTAATTCTAGATCATAGGTTGGATAATTCAGTTTATAAGGCTTTAGCTTTCGTAAGGTGTAAGCTATTACCTTGTCTTCTTGCATCAACACACAACCCAAACCCTTTCTCAAAGCATCATTATATATTGTATAACCCTTATCTCCCATAGGCAAGGTTAAGATTGGTGCACTGGTCAATCTGTGCTTAAGCTCCTCAAGGCTCTTCTGACATTCCTCACTCCAGATAAATATCTAATTCTTCCTTAATAACTTAGTCATCGGAGTAGCTATCATAGAAAATCCTTCAATGAATCTCCTATAATAACCTGCTAGACCCAGAAAACTCCTCACTTCCGTCACTATCTTAGGTGTATGCCAATTCACCACTGCTTCAATTTTCCTCAGATCAACATGCACCCCATTCTTCGAAATTACATGTCCAAGGAATACTACCTCATGAAGCCAAAACTCACACTTGCTGAACTTAGCATAAAGTTCCTTCTTCCTCAATGTTTGTAACACTATTTTGAGATGTTCTTCATATTCTTCTTCACTCTTAGAATAAGCCAGAATGTCATCGATAAACACTATGACAAACTGATCCAGATACTTCCTGAAGACCCTATTCATAAGATCCATAAAAGCAGTTGGAGCATTGGTCAATCCAAAAGGCACGACTAAAAACTCATAATGTCCATACCGTGTCCTGAAGGCTGTCTTGTTTACATTAGACTCCTTGATTCTGAGCTGATGATACCTGACCTGAGAGCAATCTTAGAAAATACCTTTACTCCTTGCAGTTGGTCAAACAGATCATCTATGCGGGGCAGAGGGTAATTATTTTTAATGGTCACCTTGTTGAGTCTCCAGTAATTAATACACATCCGCCATGTTCCATCCTTCTTCTTAACAAACAAAACTGGCGCTCCCCAAGGTGACAAACTTGGTCTTATATACCCCTTCTTTAGCAGTTCCTCTAACTATTCCTTAAACACTTTTAGCTCAGCTAGAGCCATTCTATGGGGTGGTATAGAAATGAGTGTGGTTCCAGGAATCAAGTTGATGGCAAACTCAATTTCCCTCACCAGTGGCAAACTAGGTAAGTCCTCTAGGAATATGTCTAAAAATTCCCTCACAATTGGAAAATCCTCTAACTTCCCTTCATTCACATCAATGTCCACAACATATGCCAAAAAGGCTTCACATCCCTTTCCCATCATCCTGTCAGCTAGCAAAGTTGAAATGATTTTTGGTGATGGTGTTTTCCTGTCCCCTCTGAAAATTACCTTTTCACCGTTGCTCATATCAAATTCTACCTCCTTAAGGCTACAATCTAACTTTGCATGATACTTCTCCATGGTATCCATTTTAAGTACAACGTCTAAACCTTTTAAATTTAGAGGTAGTAAGTCCACTACCAGTCTAGCACCATTGATGAGGAGCTCACATTCCCTATACGCTTGACTTATTATCATATTCCTTCCTAGATGAGTACTAACAATCAAAGCACTATCCAAAGGCATTGAATTCACACTATGCAATGACATGCTTGCAGAAACGAATGAGTGCGTGGAGCCAGAATCAATCAAAACATATGCTTCAAAACTAAATAACTGAGCATACCAGTAACAACTTCAGGTGCAGCTATAGCTTCCTCTCTAGTCTTGGAGAAAATCGTTGCCTGAGCCTGTCCCCTAGGCCTTCCTGGAGGAATAGCCTTCCTTGTAGCTATAAAAATGCCACCTCAACAATTGGTCTGGTTCCCCCTATTTTTGCTCTTCTTGGGGCTTGCAACTACGACCCCTCTCGCCTTGTTACTTAGGGACAGTCCTTGATCATGTGTCCCTTCTCTCAGCATTGGAAGCATGCTCCAAGTAACTTGAAGCACTCTCCCCTGTGAAGCTTTCCATAATTCTCACATTGGGGGTTCATATTCCTACTCCTCACCACCTTATTATTGCCCCCTGCAGTTGAGACTTGCATTGAAGATGTCCTTGGTTACTTGTTCCTAGCCGAGGCACTACTCCCTACCTCACTCTATGTGTGGAAACTCTTCATACCCCTCCCAGGCATTGAAGTGCTCACTCTTCTAGGAAAACTGCTCCCGATTCTTTCTGCTCACTTCATTCTTTATATTCTCTAGTTTTTCAACCTGGAGTGTAGCATCTACCAGTTGCTGGTAGTCATAGAAATTGTGGATCAAGACTTTCTCCTTGATCTCCAAGTGGAGACCTCCCTTAAACTTGCAGCGCTTGTCCTCCTCATTAGCCACAATGTTGATCGCATATCGAAAAAGCTGGGTGAACCTCAGTTCATACTCACTCACACTCATGTTCCTCTATGTGAGATTCAGAAACTCCCTGGCCTTCTCTTGTACATAAACTCTGGAGAGGTACTTCTTCCTAAACACTTCCACAAAGTCTCTCCATGACAACTCCGGAGGCATGCCCTAACTATGGGGTACTGATTCTCACTAATGAAGAGCATCCCCCTGTAGCAAGCTTACCGCATAATCTAGTTTCTCCTTATCAGAGCACTTCATCTGAAGCAGGACTCTCTCGGTCCTCTTCAACCATGCTTCTACCTCTTCCGAATTTGTAGTACCATTGAAATCTACCGCTCCATACTTGCGGAGCTTGTCATATTGTCCACTCCTATCTACTGGAGCTTGCATCTACCCTTGTGACCCTTAACTCGTGGCATAAGTGAAAGCCTGAGCAAAGACCTAAAAGAACTGTGGATCCATGGGGTTTACTTGAGGCATCGGTGGCGACGATGGAAGCACTTCTTGTTGCATACTAAATGCCTCAAGATTTGGAGCATAATGTATCTCTGCATCTTGCGGGATATAGGATTCATTCGTGTTCCCTTGGCGAGAGCAAGATCAAGTCATAGCTACTCGAGTTCTCCTTTGAGTCGGCATTTTCACTCCTTGAATATAAAATCATTGAAATCTCTTACTTCATGCAAAACAATTTTTCAAAGTATGCAAAACAGTTTAAATCGTATAAAACAATTTCAAATCATGTGAAACAACTTAAAACAATGCATGTTATTCATTTAAAACAATGCACATTCATTTCATGTTTTAAACCACCCATTTCATGCCTAAGCTACTCCTAGACCTAGTCCTACTCCTGGACCTAAACCTAGTTTGTTTTGATACTATAAAATGTTGGACCCCGGTTCTGAAATCCAACATTTGGAGCCATAAAGTGTGAACATATTTTCCTATAGGCTTATTTCAAGGAACCCTCATTAGTCATCATCCCACATGAGTGGCGCCCACACCGGTCAAACATCCTAGCAAACTTGTTTCTCCTATTTTAGAACAAAATTTGGGAAATCTCAAACTAGAATTATAATTTAACTTCTTTAGAACATTTTGCCCCATTGTCTTAAGTCTCTAATAATACCAAAATCATTCAAATTGGTTTAGAAATCTAAGAGTTAGGGCCCATACCTTTTCAGATTGTTATTAAACTGGGATAGTAAACTATACCTGACTTCCATCCAGAAATTGTAAGTCTTAGAGACTGAGTTAAAATTCTATTCCTTTAGATCAATTGAATCTCTATCTCTCTAGTTTATTTAGAAACAAGAATAATCTCATTTAGAAGTCAGATGACGCAGTTATGGTCGAAGGAAAATCAAACAAGGTTTTGTGCACAATCAAATTCAACCTGTTCTGGGAAAATTTGTATAACTTTTCCTATAGATATCAAATTAAGGTTTTATTTAGACAGTTAGAAATAATACTTCAAGATCTACATCCTTTATGAAATCTTTGAAGATATATTCTATCATCTAGAGGGACAGAAGTGGACCAGACTATAGGGTAAGACAAAACCACACGAAGGATTAGATGAATTGGGAAGATTGCCATAACTTTCCTTAAAGATGTTAGATTACGATTTTTTTAGATGGTTCGAAAGAGGACTTCAATATCTATAACTTTCATGAAGACCTAGAAGACAAAATCGATCATCTATAGGGTCAAAAATGGGACCAGGAAATAGGATTAGATGAAACTAGATGAAGGGTCAGACAAATTGGAAAAGTTGCCATAAGTTTCCCTAAATATGTTGGATTAAGGTGTTCTTTGGATGGTTAAAAAGAGGACTTCAAGATCTACAACTTTTATGAAGACTCAGAAGACAAACTCGATCATATATAGGGTCAAAAATGGGACCAAATGATAAGATCAGATGAACAGTAACTAGAAGAAGTTTCAGTCAACATAGGAAGATGTTCTGGCCAACCTAAAAAGAAGCAGATGGCAGACGAAGTAGAGTTAACTTAAGATGAAGCAGAAGGTTAACCTAAGACAAAGCAGACTCAACTTAAAATGAAACAGAAGGTCAACCTAAGACGAAGCAGAATACTCTCCTAAACAGCTCCACTTATAAAGATCATAACTTTCGACTCTGATGTCCAAACATTTCATACTATATACTGTTGGAAAGATAAAAAGATAAAATAAAACTTTATAGAAGAAAACTTTATCCAAATTAGCCTATATTAATCCAGTTTTTCCCCCAAAGTCAGAACACGAATTCTACCCCTATGGAAGACTTAAAAGTGAAACTCAACAATTTGGAACTATCATCTGTAAAACATAATCATACATCATTTTCATCAAAATATAAGTATTTTACAAGGCTTTAATGGGCATTTCGAGCCACAATATAATAATATTTCAAAATCCCAAAATACAGAAGAATACATGAGCAATAATTTGCTCAAAATGCAACTAAAGTCTTGGTTTACAAAACTAGCTTAAAATACAAAAGTATGCATAATCGGAGTGATGCCTTGACCCTTGGTTACTCGTTCTCGTGCTCTTCACCTGAAGATGGGGTGAAAATGGAGGGGGTGAACATAAAGCTTGTGGGTAACAATTTTATAATCGGTAGTAAGCAAAAACGATTTTAAAACTCACATTGAATCAAGATACATATATTTTCCAGATCTCAATTTATCAACAAATCATAAGCACCTTAATTCATGCATCATCAAACTTACCAACACATTTGACCACATAAACACATCGAAATTGTTGGCCCCGAATTTTTTTTATAACTAAGAATGATTAAATTGACTTTGGGTTCTCGCTAGATTTATATGTGTTGGAATTAATGAGCTTGCTAATGTGGGTAAGATAATATGACATAGGTTAAGGGAATTGAAGTATTAAAGTAGTA
>JAOQMP010000007.1:9647384-9675300 GCA_027563575.1 Erythroxylum pedicellare
AAACAAAGTTGAAAAAGCAATACGATAATTAAAGTTAAATCCCAATCCTAAAAGTGGTAAGACTTTCTTTTGTCCATATCTATGATCAGCCAATCCAAAATTACCAAGTCCACGTCCCAAAAACCCCTAATAGTTCCACTCTCCTTGCTCCCCTCCCATCCCAAGCCTAATGACTGCTTCCCTCCCCTTTCTCGTCTGCTATTCTACTAAGCCTGGTACTATTTGGCTCTGCTCTCCCTTTTCTCTGTTTTAAACTGACTTGTATTCTGAAATTGTGGGTTTTATGTTGCAGAACAAGGACGATGGTTGCATTTAAGAATAGGTATCTGGTTATGGAAGTTTATTTGGATCCAAACCGAGACATTGCAACAGCAGATGATCCTATTATCCTCACACAATTTAATGTATCCAAAGCAATTAAGGACAACATTCTTGTAAATTTTGGGGAGTGCGGTTTAGCGTCTTGTATTGGATCTTTTCAGGGTGAGTATCTGTTTCCAGTTCTGGTTGTTTTCGTTACCTCATAAATACTTTTCACTCTACTTTCAAATCTTGTTTATTTGGCAGTAAAATATGTGAATCCAATTACAAAACTATGTATTATCCGGGCATCACGAGTCGAGTACCAAAAGGTTTGGTGTGCCATAACCATGGTCAGATGTATTGGAAATTGCTCGGTGTTATTCAACTTACTGGACCTAAGTGGTAAGTCTCTAAATAATTATTAACAAAAATGGTAACGTTTGCAAGTTTAGGACTGATGAACTATTGCACTGGAGAATCCTTCTCTCTTTGAGTGTTCTTCTCATGTTAGTGAATATTCCTTTTTTATTGCTTAAAGTCATAAATAAGAAGAGAATCTCTTTCCTTATGCGTGAAATCTGAACTTCCAAGATCCTTAATTGTAAGCTTTTCATGAAACCAATGAAAAGTTTAATGTTTTCGAAGATGGAGTGGAAGTTGAAAATATGTGTTATTACTTTTAACTATCTTTAACTATCATTCTCCTTTGAATTCTTATTCAATAAAGGTTTCTCATGGTTGATCTTCCAAGCGTCAATCCAAGTTAGTTTTTGTTGGGTCTACAGCTTTTTTTATTGCAAAATAATGTTCTTCATAACTTCTGCATATAACACATCAATCTAATCCCTAATTTTTTATGGAAATCGGATATTTTTCTCTTGTTCATAAATCAGAAAATTAGGTGCCTGACCTGTTGTCATTCTTTTGGCTTCTTTCTTGAAAAATATTTTGTGGAAAGATTTATTAATTGAACCGTTGCCATATCTTCCAAAGTCTTCAATTGTTTTTCAGAGCCAGCTAGACATTTCTCGACATTCGGCTTCATCAATGCCCTTGTAGTACTCAATGTTAGTACTTTCTGCGTGAACGGATGCCTTTCTAGTTTGAGATTATCAAAATGATAATGGCATTCTTTCTTTAATATTGTATCACAAAGCTGCATAAGTTGATGCTGTTACTGTTAAAAGACGCATTTAAGGGGACAATTGGAAAACGTGGCAAGATGCTGATACCTAAATGATGGCATATAACCTCAATGAATACCAAATGCGAAATTACTCATTTATTGAATAGCTACACACCTAATCTGGGATGAGAAAAGACATTTTTGTAGTTTTTATTAAAGCAATATTTGCAATATGATGTGATATTGTTTTTATTCCATCTTCTTTTTGGTAATAGGAAGTATCAATGCATGCAAAGCTGCAGCTTTGAAATGTGAAGAAATGAAATTTGAGCAGTACAAGCTCATAGTTGGAGAGCGTCTATCTGCTGATGTTACTCAACATATGCAAAACTGTATTGAGAAAATCAAAATTCTAGAGCATTAAGTGTCGTACTGGGGTAACCTTCTTTCTTTCATACTTAGGGTTGGCAAATAGACCCTTAGATCTGACTCTGCATAGAGCAAACCATGATATATATATTTGATTCTAATTGTATGTTCTCTCTCTATGTTTAGGGCATGGGAATATATCGTGAAATTGAACCTCTGGAATTTTTTTATTTCACAGGACATTGGTTAGTGCCAAACAAGGGCATGGTTTGAGCAGGGACGGAAAAATCTTTTCAATGCAATAGATGCAGGCATGGATGCTAAACTTTGACAGTTCCATAATAATTGTTAAAAAGGAGAATTCCAGAACACATATTTGTTATGAGTGCAGGACCTGATGAACTGGTCTGGATAACGACCCTATGTCGGTCCATTTTGAGGCGCATTAGAAAACTTCCATGCGGTGCCCTTATTTGTTGAAAGCCCTCCGGCATTGTTGCAAGGTGTAGAACGTATTTATTTGTAAATCATTTGGTTAATTCTGAGGAGTGCAGTACTTTCTCTTAATTAAAGGGTGTCATGGTGTCCTTTTTATGGTTTTCTGCAGGCGTTAAATTTTCAACGAGTGTGTTAAAAAATTCATATGGTATTTAAAACGGAGTGAGATTTGGTATAATATTTTTATCTTGTAAAAAATATTTGTTATATGAAGAGATTGATGGCTTTCCTTCTCATTAGCTCCCTTTCTTCACCCAATGACGCCTCGGTTCTTTCGTGCTTCTCATTGTGCAAGATACTTTCTTTGCTTCACTTTTATCAGCTCGCTTGCCTCTCATCTTTTCAGGAGCTCAAAGCTTTTTCTCCGTTGCTTTTGGGTTTTCTATTCCTTTTGTAGTAAACTTTTTAGAAAGAGTATTTTTCACTTTTTTTTAAATTAAAAGGGATTATATTAATAGAAGTAATAGCTACAATAACAACATTACAATCATTCGCTTAATTTGTCATCAACTTATCAAAAAGGAATTTAAAGGAGTAAATATTACATTAAGTACAAAAATTACAACATCCACATATTCTTCATGATATGAGTGAGTATATTTTGTTTGAAGTTTGCTATCAAAGCTGCTAAGACCTAATTGATAATCATTTATGTTATTTTATATTTTTCTTCATCAATTCAATTCCCTTGTACAATCTCCTATTTCTTTCTCTCCTTATCAAGTAGATGGTGGTAGTAAAAGTTGTTTTTTAATGAGAAGCCCATTTGGCTTTCCCTGCTTGGTGCTATCAATGATCACGTTTAGTGTTTCTCTCCAATCAAAAGTGTAGCAAGGAACTGGTAATAGGTGCAGGATTTTGTTTTAAATTGCTTGTGTGTATCGACAACAAAAATATAGATGATTCCTACTCTCTTTAGATTGTTTACATAGGACACAAATGGGATTATACCCCCCAAATCATCTATCTTACGCTCTAAGCCTATTCTTGATTACCAACCAAGAGAAAACTGAGGCTTTTAGGTTTAAAGACTGTTTCCATAGAATTTCATACCAAGAGACTTCTTCAACATTTCTTGCAATTATCTTATGACAGGAGCTATTGGTGAAAGTACCTCTTGGGTTGGGAACCCAAATGATGTTATCCTCTTTATGGGGCTCGGAGATTTGTGGTAAGTAGTTTGCAAGTAAGGAGAACTTCTAAAACTGCCAAACCAATCTCCATTATTGATCAGTGTAGAGACTCAAGCATTGCTTGAAGTTTTGTTTTTGAGTTATGTTATGTTTGCTCTTTGGAAAAGTGGGTTGTATATAGTCTAATTATCGAACCAGAACCAAATATTTGCTCCATCTCCTAACTGATGCTTAATAGAGGGATATACCATGCCTCTCTAAGTTGAGTAGATAATTGAAAATCCAAGAAAATTCACAAGAGTTTTCTACCTACCAGAAATTCTGATCTTTGAGATGATACTCATTCACACACTTGATCCATAATGCTTTTTTATCAGTAGAGTCTCCTCATTCTCTTGCATAAGAGTACCTTTTGCATTTGTGAAACTGGAATAATGCCTAACCCTCCTTGCTTCTTTCGTATAGTCAAATCACTCCATTTAACTTTAGCCTTCTTGCATTTTTCTGTTTTCCCGGATCACATGAATGCTTTTAGAATCCTGTCAATTTCTTTGTTAACTCTCTTAGGCAGAACAACATGTGCAAACCAGTGGATGTGCAAGTTGTTTAAGACTGAACTAATGAGTGTAAGTTTAGTTGCAGTGAAGAGGAATCTATCTTGCATTCCATTGATCCTATTTTTGATCTTCTCAATCAGAGGAAAGACGTCTAAAAACTTGGGTTTGGTTGTTGTAACTGGAACTCCCATATATTTGAATGGAGGGGAATGCAATGCAAATCCTACATTGCTACAAATTTCCTCTTGATTTTTGATATCTTAGGATATGTACAAGCTGCTCTTCTCAACATTTACCTTGAAACTGGACCATTCTAAAAATATATGTATTATGTTTAGCAAGATGCTGATAGAATGGTTGTCTGCACTACTAAAAAGCATTAGGTCATCAGCATAAATCAAGTGAGATAATTTAATGTCTCTACACGTATTGTGATATAGAAATCTATCATTGCATTCAATAAGTTTGGATATTATTCTAGAAATCCCTTCCATAGTTAAAGTGAAAAGGTAAGGGGAAAGGGGATCCCTTTGTCTTATCCCTCTAGCATTTCTGAAGGGTATAAATGGAATACTGTTGACCAAGACAATGAAAGAGGTAGTTCGAATGCATTCCAATATCCAATTCCTGAATTTAAATGGTAGACATATTGCTTGTAAGCAATATTGTAAGTATCTCTAGCTGATTATGTTTTAAGCTTTGAAAACATCTATTTTTATCAAGCAGCTTTTAATATTCTTACCTATTTTGTACTCCCCTAATCGCTCCTATAGAATGAGTATGTTATCTCCAATATTTCTCTCAGGTAAGAAGGCCTCTTGAGCAGTATTTATAACTTTTTTAAGAGCTAATTGAAGTCTTATAGCAAACAACTTAGCAATAACTTTATACATTATTGTGTAACAGGAAATGGGTATGAACTCTGTTAAGGAAGAGGGCTTTTGCTTTTTTGGTTATAATGTAAGGTTCTGATCATGCATCTCATACATAATATATATAAAATATACGTAGCGAAAAATAAAATGGAACCTCAAAAACTAGATCTACTTATACATATAGATATAAAAAACAAAAACATGAAAAGTAAGATGTTTACATATCTTTCTGACGATGTCCTTCGTTCTTTAATCTTCTCCGTGTTGGGTTGTTGCAAACCACAACAATCAATGTAGACCGTCTCTAATAAAAGTCCACATGAAGATAAAAAGATGAAACCTCACTGGGAGATGACTAGAGTTCTTTCTTTGTGCTAGCAAAGACAAGAACTGTTGTGAGAGTTAGAGAGAAAAGAGTGTGTGTGTAAGAAAGAACCTTTATTTTTACCTTGTGTCTTACATGAGATGGACAAAAATCATCTTTATTTTTTGCACCATTTGGCCTTCCATAACCCCCATCACTAATGGAGAGTTATGGGAAGTTAATGGTCATAAATAGCATGCATTAATGGAAGTTAATAGTCATGAATAACATGCATTAATGGAAGTTAATAGTCATGAATAACATGCATTAATCGAAGTTATGGGAAGTTAATGACCATAAATAGCATGCATTAATGGAAGTTTGGGAAGCTAATTGCCAAATTGGCAGCCAATAATACTTGTTTCTAATCTAGTCAATACAACGTTTTCTACCACGATCACATCGCGATACAATCCTGAAACACTCTCACATATCTTGAATAACCATTTAAGACCATTTTACTCATCCTTTAGATCTCCTATGTGTATGAACCATTAGGTTCCCAATTATATTAGCCAGTTGAATTAACACTTAATTCAAATAAGTTAATAGCAGTAGCTAGCAACATGATATGATCCCTAATTGACTAGAAAGTCAGTGGTTTGACTACGAACCCTTCCATACACAATGTTGCCATGCAATTCATCTTTTCATCATCTATACTACACTTGGTTCAGAGTATGGTCAAATTGTCAACTCCCACTAGGCTGACTATGTCACATCTAGTCCAAATGATATTAAATCTTGTCATGAGGATCTCATTACTCTATGTATCATTGAAGACTCTCTTCATTACACATATCTGCTCTAGCTAGAGAGTCTAGAGTAATGACCCCAACAAGAAGCTATGGGTATCATCTCCTTCTATCAGGAGTAGTGAATCCTTTATTGGCTACTCAATTACCTCTGAATACCTCAAGTTGTACCCAATCACTATCCTATGAGTAACCCCTGAAAGGCACCGATGAATTGAATCAAAGCACAGGATTAGTATTTGAGATATCCCTGAGCACCTCAAGTCAAAGGATACTTGCACCATTGCTATGATGAGACTTTCATTAACACTGGAATATAATATCCATATGATTGTCTCATAGTAGGTCAATCCAATGTACTTACTACCCTTAGTAAGCATCCACATGTTAACTTTAAACAACTTATGTCTATAGCTTATGAGATCTATTTCTTGATATAATCAAGGAGTATAACATGTGCTAGTCTATCCAGATTAATGATATCCCATCTCAATAATCCTATGACTAAGGAAAGTTTAGATACTAACTTAATTACACATGATAGGAATCTCATTATCATGATCTCATCATGATTTCCTTCATGCTATGTTTTGT
The DNA here is from genome assembly GCA_027563575.1 of Erythroxylum pedicellare. Taxonomy (NCBI): domain Eukaryota; kingdom Viridiplantae; phylum Streptophyta; class Magnoliopsida; order Malpighiales; family Erythroxylaceae; genus Erythroxylum; species Erythroxylum pedicellare. Next base: position 9,653,959 of record JAOQMP010000007.1, read on the forward strand.
ATCAAGGACTTCATTAAATCAATTCAAGATCAACATCAAATACATAAATGTATAAACATCAAAATAATGATTAATCATAAAATGATTTGTACAATAAGTTTTATAGGTGATTGCCTTCAGAGCACTTCTCTAACAGTTTCAAGAGAAAATAATCATATAGTAGAGCTTTAGAGAGATGCTATATAGCTAGTGTTTCCTTATGTAGAAGGAGTTTTGAAAAGGGATTCACCTAAAGCTCAAGTTGAATTTTGCCTAAAGCAGTTCTCACAAAAATAAGGAGATGATGATGTTTCCTAAATTGGTATTATAAGGAACCTTCAACTCTACCTAATGAGCTCAATTTTTTTAGCATATATGTATTGATGGCAACCCCTGATGTTGGTGTTTAATGCATTTAAAATGCAATCCTCAAATCATGATATATCAGTAAAGAAATTATCAAATATGAATGGGAGCATAGAAGATAGGTGTTTAAATGAATATTTAATTATTTCATAACACTAAGCGATTAAGGATAATAAATTGATTAAGATACTCACTTTGACTAGTATGTGATTTTAGGCACAATTTTGAAGAAAAGAAGTTAAAGTGAGTCGAAAGAATAATTTTTGGGCCATTTTTTGAAAATTAATTTTCACTTGTCTTCATGGAGCAAGAAGAAGAAAATTAAGACATGAAGAAGATAAGAAAAAAATGAAAACGTAAATAAGAAATTTCCAAGTTACTCATGACAAAGAAGTAGAAAATTTGGGCATGGAATACATGTAATTTACATGAATTAATGGCAACATAGTAGGAAAAGAAAAGAAGAACAAAAAGCCAAAAGAATCTGCAACAATACGGTAGCGTATGGGCAGAAGGAGGACCAAAACGATAACAACCCAAATATGAAGAAAACCAAAACGCAACGCTAGGAGCAGATAAAGGTAGCTGGAAGGAAGTAGTCTATAACCAAAATGACGCAGCACAAATGAGAAATATGGAGCACTCAAAACGTAGCACAACAGGGAAGAAAAAGCACTAGAATGCAAACGTAATTTGAGTTTCCTTTTCCCACTCAATTAGCGCAAACGTATGTGTTTAACACAGACGTGTTGATGCAAAGAGGCTTAGGTTTTAAATTGGTGCAAAAACAATAAAGAGGGATAACAATTAATTTGTCAAATCAATAGAACAATAGAGCGAACAGTAGCTTACGATAGAGAAGAGGAGGAGGTGCTATAAGGGTTTTGATCAGACATTTTCAAAAGGTGACATCGACGCCCAAATGCCAGTTTAGAGGTGACATCGATGCCGATGACCCCAGTTAAGTGTATTTCACTATTTTTGTTGTTTCTTTCTCTCATTAGAAATTGATTGTGTTATCCTATGTTAATTGATTTGGGTTTTATATATAGATAACCATACTCTCATTATTGTTTGTTTATTTGTGTATGAACCCATTAGGTATTGTGAAAAATGATTTTAATGTGTTCATTTGCAAACCCATTGCTAGAATTTTAATTTAATCGATAATTCTTATGCTGAAATTCATATGTAGCGACTAATGATTCATAATCATTAATAATAACATAACATAGATTAAATGACGCATCACATATGGTTGTTGCCTCGATTAATCCATTTTCTTATTTCGTAATGATATTGCCTAATTAAATCTAGAGTTCATATCTTAGGTTATTTGGTGGTTTGGTTTAATTAATGATCGCATCTTGATTAAACAAAACCTAAGGAAAAACTCAGGTTAATTATTAACCCATGATTAATAGTTACTAGGAGAAGTTTGAGAACAACAAATCAATGAAATATGTTTAATTAGGGTGTAAGCTGAGAATGAACCAAAAAATCGGGTCCCTATCGAATTCCCCACTTTTATCATTTTTCGCATATTTTCCTTCATTTGTTTTTATTAGTCTAGTTTCATTTTATTTTCTTGTTTGAAAAATCCAAAACCCCCTTTAACCTAAACTCCGATTAATTTCATTTCAACAACTTTATACACACTCTTTATGGAATCGACCTAGACTCACCACTGTTATAGTAGTAGTCTAGTTATTTTATTTTGGCTAGCATTACAACATGCTATTAATAGAGCTAGTAGCAGAAAAATAAGCCATAATGGTAGAGTGATCTCAGATAATCTGATTAGTGAAGTAAGAGAAGCTGTTTGGAAAGGCAGAGAACCATAATTGATCTTTCAAATACCTATCAAGCTTTTTTCTAATCAAATTGTCACCATCTTGGTTATTGCATCATATTTAGAAGCAACCTCCAGATGGAAGAACAACAACCTGAATATCATATAGGCATTGTCTTATATCAAAACAAGAATTTCCAAATGGATCTACTACTATAAGCTTCATCTGTATTAAGAAAGGCATTGAAGTCTCCAGCCACAATATAGGGAACAGAGGAAATGTTTGCTACAGATCTGAGTTGATTCCAAAGAAAGGATCTCTGGTAAACACTATTATGAGAATATATGAAAGAATTAACTGATCAGAAGTGAACATGGTGGAGACATTAACAGAAGAAATATCATGCACCAATATAATTCTTCCATTGGAGTGATGAGTATGATTGCATATTTGGTTCCAATTCCTTGGCAAAACTTCAAGAATGTTGCAATTGAACTCTTTCATAAGAGTTTCCAAACTGCCATCAATAATTTCTTTATTCTAATTAAATGAAATCTTAACCAAAAGCTCTTTTTTAAGGGCATTAATGCCCCCAATATTCCATATTATTATATTCATGAATTAAACTCCATTCCTGGAGTTCTTTTCTTCCTATTGGATTTCCTTCTAATGAAAGGTTCAAACTCCTGCTGAGATAACTCCATCTAGTCTGTGTGTTTGCTTAGAGTTCCACACTCCTCTTTAGTTATCTCTTCTATAAGAGAACTATAAACTTTATGTGCATACTTGTTAAGGATGGTATTTTTTGCAACTATAATATTATCAACCTTAATAACAGGTGCAACAAGTGTTATTAGCCTCATTACTTCTTAATACTCACCATTTTTGAAGATTTTGTTAGTTGATTTCCACATTTTTGTATTTGTGGGTTATGGTTTCCATATATAAGAGACCTTTATTTGATCTTCAATGGGTTCTATGTTCTTATCTAATTGAATTATAGGAATGGTTTCTAGAAGATCAGTAATGGATATAACAAGTACACAAATTATGGAATCCTGAGTCCTCTTCACTTCAATTGTAGCTTGATCCAAGCATATAGGCTTACTGATGAAGGTTTCAATGTGACTTAGACCAATAGTGGTCCAATACTCAAGAGGAACTCCATGTATGCAGACCCAAAATGATATATGCTCTTGTTTGATGTCATCCATTTACATTCTAAGCCTCTAAGCCCACAGTAGAATAGATTTATTATTGGCATGCCATGGAGCTGCTTGCAATACCTTCTTTACACCATTAGGATTTTAGAACTTGAATAAAATTACATAATTACTATTAATACATACATACTAAAATCCATGAACCTTCTAGTTATACATAGCTCATTTTTTATCACCATAAAGGCCACTCTTTTATTAAGAAAAAAGCCCAGGACTATAGAGTACCATTTTCCAACACCAGCTCTTAGAACATAAAGAAGGGGGACACAATTTTAAGCACTCATTGGCAGGGAAAAAGTTAAGGTTCAGTTTATGTGAAGACTCACCTGTAACTTGGATGCAAGTCTTTTTAATGGATTGGACATTTTCATCAATTAAAGTAGGTAGAGGGGGAGGAAGAGAGACAATAAAAGAAGGAAAGGATGAAGGCTGAGAAGTTAAAATTAAAGGTGGGAAATTGATATCAGTCATGGAGGGAGGATAATAACTAATGGAAAAATGCCAAGAAAAATGTTAAGGAGAACCAGGAGCAAGCTAATAACAAAAAGTAAGATCGAGGAAGCAAACCAAAAGCACAGGAGTGAATATTGAGCGATAAAGAGGGAATGAAAGAAATGAACATGTACAAGAAGAATGTAAATGATCCAGTTGAAAAAACAAAACAATGAAGAAAGGAAGAAACAAGAAAACTAGGAAGTTATAAAGAAAGAAAAGCAAAGTTACAAAAAAGGCTAAAAGATGTGAGAAAGAAGGATGAATAGTGAAAGTAAAAAAGTGAACAGTATACTAGCAGAGACAACAATCAAGATATCCATTTTCACAATTTCCCAGATTTTCAAATATTAAGATACTTTTGTAATATATTTGTAATGGTAATTTGTGTATATAATACTGGTATTATTCAATGACAGTGGTGGTAATATTTGTTTATAGTTGTGACATTTGTAAAATGGATTGGTGGTACTTAGAATATTAAAGAAAGATTTTTTTACAAAACCTGATAGTTTTTTCTCTACATATAACTAGTATTTTTCCAAACAGTAGTGCTATTTCTTGTTAAAGATGATGGTATTTTCTTATAGACTTATGGAATTTGTCATATAAACTGGTATTCTTATAGTATTGCTTAATTTTCATAAGATTAGTGGTTTACGTCAAGGTTGCAATATTTTTTAAAGGTAAATTATATTTTAAACATCAAACTTTGTCTGATTTTGCAATATTAGCTAGAAATGCCAAAAATATCAATCAAATGTTAAAATTTTTAATTTTATACCAAAAATCCACTGTTAACTCTTTTGTTAATAGTTTTTACAAATATTGCCACATAAGTTGGTCACTTTACATGTAGTATATATATGATATCTAAAATAATTAAAAACAAAATGATAAAACAAAATGGTTTCCTATATGTGGTTATGTCTCCTATCATTGCCACTTTACAAGTTAGGTCCATCAAAGTTCTCCAAGATATCCAAGCCTTAACTTTTCTATTAGATCTTGAAGGGAAGAATCATGTATTCCATATAATAAAAAAAAATACCAACAAGTATCCTAACCTTTACTCTTCCTCACTTTCTTCTAAGAAATGTTATAGTAACTTTGATAAAATGTGTATATTGACTGCCTAAACTAACTTAAACTAATCAATGTTTGAGGTATTAGTAGAATAGATTTAAGTTTGTTAACTAGGTAACCCACTTTAAAAAAGATATGTGATTGCAGATGTGTATGTTAATTTAAACCTTCAAAGAATGTTGAAAAGTATTAAAAGACAAACTTCCAACAATCAACCACAATACATTCTAGAAGGATAAGATAAGAAAAACCCAAATCTAACACTTCTTACAATAAACCAAGCCTGCAATTAATAACATCACAAAACAATGAAAAATTTCAAGAACCTAACAATAAGGTGATGACAAGAACCACAATAATAACAAGTACATAAATTCTTGAAAAAAACATACAAACTCTTAAATGAAACCTAAAAAGAATTAAGTGTCTAAACAATCCCATATTCATTAAAAAAAAAAGGATCCTTGAACAAATTCAAGCATATCATAAAAATAAGGAGATCAAATCCTACAATTATTGAGAAGGTTCCAATTTTAGCAAAGAAAAAGCTCAGTTATAAATGAACATTGATGCAATTTCCATATTGGCTTTAGTCTTGTTGTAATTTTTTCTACTACTACTTAGATTACTGCTCCAATTTTGTTTCTCATGCCCACCATTTTAGGTTTTATATCCATTTCATTTTATTTTGATTTTTTAATTATTTTAAATGTAATATGTGTAATAATATCTAAAGTGACCAGCCTACATGATGATCCACATCAAAACTATTAACAGAAAAGTTAACGGTAGGTTTTTAACAATAAATTGGAAGTTTGAGCAATTAGTTGATATTTTTAATATTTATAACTATTATATCAAAAGTAGACAAAGTTCAAGGTTTAAAATATAATTTAATCTTTTCTAAAAGCTAATGCTATTTGCAATATAAAGTCATGGTATTAGAACTATTGATAAAATATTTACTTATTAGTGACTATATTTTACTTGAAAATAGTGTTTGGAGATGTTTCATGACATTAATGAATATCTTAATCACAACCCTTTTTCATTTTTTTTATATGACCTCCACATAATGGACCATACCAAATTAGAGCACACATTTGAATTCAAGTAAAATCCTTACAATACTAAAGTTATAATCGAATCATAAAACAATAATTTGTAAAATAGTAATTTATTTACAATCATTGAATGGTTTTTCATATGCATGTTTTCTTATCGTAGTTTTGTTAGTAGAAAGCTATTAATGGTGCAATAATTTTGTCACTTAACATCACTTAGATGTAAAGGTTATTTCAGATCTCCTTCAAATGCTTCCATTGCAAGTTATTTGTGTTAGCAACACCATATTATATATTGAATATATACTTAACATAATCATATTAACCTACCTTAATCTATGAACAAAGTGCCTAATTTATATGCCAAAATTCTAAGGCACTTTATAGGTAAGTCCCATAGTCGTCATTTTTTTACATTTAGTGATGTTAATCAACATATAATTCAAACTCTAAAAGTGAACTTAACAATAATATGTATTCAAACTGAGGTTTACAAATTATATTCTTACTTGTTCTTTTGCCTTAGAAATTCTCTTATACAAGAGATCATAAATGCGGACTAAAAAACTGTAATACTACCTTGCAAACTAAATGACATCATTACCTACCACAAAATATGTGCTTATAGCCATAAATTAGAATTTTATCAGGTTGTAAGAAAATTCAGTGGGTTCTTATTTTATCATAAAGATTGCAAACACCAAGTTGTAACCCACTAGGGCTTTACTCATATTCTACTTAACATCATTATCCTCATAATTTGATTTGATTATTTTTATCTCCCCTACTTCTAGTGAAACATAACAAACCACTAATGATTGCTCTAAAGTATAAGGGAGAAAATTACACATAGAAAAATATTCAACTTGAAATTATTTATCTAAAACAGTATTTCACAAAATATAATATTTCTAAGAATACAAAGAAAAGACAACACATATAAATAGCTACCCATACATGCATCAATGTTAATATCCAAATCCTTATCAATATTTCTTGCACACTTGAAAACAATAGGGAAGAAATCAATAGTAGACAAAGATTTTTCCATATATGCTTCCCACACTTGGTTTATATATGCCTAATAACATTACAAAATTAAATTCAATTCCACTATAATATTTATTATCCTTCTTTTCATAACTAAAGATGGTAGTATAACTCATTACAAATATAGAGTTTATTATATAACTGCTCAAATGAACTTTAACAATCACACTCTCAAGTAGTAAAATTGATGAAAACCTATTAATAAATTATTCTTTTGAAAGATAAGCTATCAATAAATTGTTAAATACCCATAATATAACATTTATAATAAAGAATTAGAATACAATAAAGGAATTTAGAAATTAATTTCTTATAATTTTTACATCCGTCCCACCATGTTACTTATACAGATCTTAAGTTTGAAACATAATAAGAAGTCGCTCATTGTTAGCCAAACCTAATATTTCGAATAATGTCCTTATTAACAAACAAGCAAGAAAAAATCCACCAAAATAAAGTTAATGTTAAATAACATAGTATGTCAACCTTTTAAAACAACAATAATAAGTGCACCAACATTAAATACTCACATTCAGAAGTTAGAAGTTTATGGTAGGATGAAGATTTCTTCCTAACTTCTGCTAACTATAATCTTGTTACATCACCAACGCGTACCTCTACACGTAACAAAATGCTTACCCCCATGGTCTAATCTATTTATAAGTGCTCATAACCAGTTGTAGCCAGTAATAAAAACTCAGTATGATACATGAGGGACTTGCATTAATCATTTGCATCTGAATGTCCCTTATGCATATTTTAGGTGGCTACTACTGCTTTATACCAATAATGATTTTGTCCAAATTTTCAGCCATCATTTATCTCTTTCTTACTTTGTTTTATCTATAGGATTACTTAATTTCAAGATTAAATTAAAGTAGATTGTTTAAGTTATCACCAATAGAATTTCTATCTCTTTTTAACTATATAAAAATAAATGGATAAAAATAAAACTAATAGAAAAAATAGAATTAAAAAACTAATAGTAGATGTCCTTGACAATAATGCCTAAAAACTTGCTTAAACCTATCTACAAATGTATAAAATCAATTTTAGCAAGTACTAAAACTAAAATATTACAAAGTATTAATCCCACAAAGACTATACTACTATGTATATTGATCCTAGTAAGAAAAAAAAGCCAAATAAAGGGTGTTTAAATTATTAAATTATCAAATACAAGACAATTAATAATAACACAACAATCAAGATAATATAACAGAACTAAAGAGCAATTCAGCCCTCAATGGTTACACTGAAAATTGAGTTAAACCCTAACATTTCAGAGCATTCAAAATAAACCCTAATTTTTGAAAAATGTTTAAAATAGCCCTTGACAAGACGGAACAATTGAAGAGGTTAGGCCTTCGCCAATTAAATAATGACCTGGTTTTTTTGTTAAAAAGAAGTTTTTTTAAATTTTTTATTAACATGGGACCCACAACTATAACGTGACATTTTTAATTTAAAAATGATTTTTAGTCTTAAGCTACTTACTTTCCTGCATCTCTAATAGAGAAGACACTCCATTAATCTTAGAATCCTCAAGACCCCCATCTCCATCAAACAAAGAATTAATCTTTCTGTCTTCAGAATCACTCTAAGTAAAATCATGGCTTTTATGGTCCCAACCACTAACACTATAACCATGTTCTCTATTTATAAAGCTTTTAACTCCATTTCCTTGTGTATTTCTAGTAGAAGCAATTCTATAGCCATATTTGAGAGTTTTGGTGTTTGGGTTTAGGGCTTTAAGCAATCCTTTTCCAAGATAAGAACTTTTATGTAGGGTTTTATGTGGTGTTTGAGACGTTTTCTTTTTTCTTCATGAGAAAATTTGTTCAAGAAAACAAATTCAACCTCCCACTTCAAAGCTTCACAATTCAACACATCATCCAAATTGGCATAGGAAACAAACAAAGGAAACATAAAAAATCAACACAAGATTATCAACTCCATCTAAGAAACGAGAAACAAAAAATTTCATTTTTCTTCACCTGCATATATGTAGATATTTCTTAATATGTACAAGAGGATATGTTACGTCATAAAGGGATTGAAACCATTAGAAATATGGTTCCATTTTTAAGCCACTATTGCCAAAGATTCACTGTAATCCGTATTCTTCCTATTTAACAAAGTTCATAAAGAAAAAAAGGATCAAATTGGTATTTTTCCTAAAAAGCACCAGAGATTAAATAAGTGGTACAATCTTTTTTTTTTTTTCAAAGATTGAGGTGGTACAACTTTTAGATGAGAAAGATGAGGACTTTACTCATGTGTCACACCTAATATTAAACCAAGTCCCTGCATGTTTCTTATGTACCACTCCCAATCCGCCCTTACAAGAACTACCCAACTCAATATCTACCCTATAATCTTGCCCATAATTTTGTAAACCCAAATAGCAAATTCTAAAAGTCAACTTAGATACATCATTAAAATGTTTTTGCTTTGACTCCAAATCTTCACCTTCCAAATCCATCTTTGGCAAGTAATTCAAGGCTTAAGACTCCCTTTATGGCTCAATCTCATCAAAGAGAGACATGTCACTACTGCTTAGGCTTGGATGTTGGCCTTTTTGTAAATGGTAGGTGTAAAAAGCTAACATTTTTTACAAAACCTCCAAAGAAAAAAAAAGGTCATGAAGGATTAAAGTTGGGGGGTTTGCTTTTAAGGGTTTAACACATTAAATCGTCTTTAGCTAGGAGAAGGACATTATGTGTGACGTTGTCTAGTATTGAGCTTTAAACATGGAAGTATGTTAAAGGATAAAGAAAGAAAGAGATGGTACTCATATTTTAAAGTAAAAATTGTTCTCGCTCTCTCTTTAGTATCCATTAGTCTTATTTAGGCAGTGTTGGTAAAAAGGAAATCCAGTTGTTGGTGGTTAAAGTAAAAAACCATTGTGGGTTTCACTTTAATAAAAATCTAAAAAAATCTACTTTAGCAAAAAATGTCATGACAATATTTAACTAATAAAAACCTAACTTTGTCAATTATTTCGGCCAGTTAGGGGTTGTTTTAAACATTTTGTAAACGTTATGGTTCATTTGAGCTCTCCGAAATATTAAAATTCAACTCAGATTTTAGTGCAAATGTTAGGAGCCAAATTGCTCTTTTGGCCAATATAACACTAGGATTTCAAGGTTCACTTATATGGAATTTCGATCATCATAAAAGATAGATTATCAAGGTTGAAATAAAAACTAAACAAAGGTATATATTCCCTCTCTCGAGGCCCATATGTATATTTAATTAAAAAAGTACCACCTTTCATATGCGGAATTAATTTTAATCAAACTCATTAAGTATAATTATTATATTTAGTTATCATCCTAGTTTAGAAATCTCCTTCTATAAACCTAAAATGTTTATTCTCTTATTGAATATATTATGCTTACTTGTTGATCATTTATACAATCCTTATGATTGAATCTATAGTGGCAAATTATAAACTCAACAATTAAAAGTAAAGAGAATAAATTCAATCAGATGAAAGTTTATCATACATTAATAATTGAAAGATCCACCACAAGTTATATCTCTAATCCTAACTAGAGATTTAGCTACTAAACATCATGAAAACAAATCAATTTCAACTTAAAAGAAAATACAGAAGGAAAGATAGAATGTGATATCCTAATTGTGTCTAAGTTGATGTTGATCTTCTTCTAGTTCATGCTTCCAAGCCTTCCTAGATGTTAAGAAACCTTAACATAGTCATTAAAGCTTAAGGTGGCTATTTTAAACCTTTAAAAGCTCTATAAGTTAACCATAATAAGAGTATTTATAGCTAGGATTTATATCATGAAGTCCTAACGTAATTAAACTTTTTATTATGTGTATCCTTAAAGTGCCTTTGGCACTAGACTAGCTTTCACACCAATGCCAGTTTTGTTCTATTTTTCAAATTCTCCCATCAAGTATATAATTAGTGCATAAAACTATCTTATAACCAACTAGTTAGGTCTACTTTTTCAGCTTTTAAACCTAGTGAAAAATAAGGGCCTATCCTTTAGTTATCTCTGGTGCCTTCTAGTCTTCTCTCCAATTTTCTCCAATTTTCAATATCTTTAAGCTTAAATTGATTTTCATGGTATTTTAAAAGTTATTTTCCATCTTGCTAGCTTCCAAATGGCTCCAATATCTTCTTAATTGAACAACTGTGGAGAATAATGCTCTCAAATTTGGGATTTTTTTTCCTTTAAATTATTACCTATAACATATTAAACAAAATATATGAAAACATCATATAATTCATATAAAACATACTTTAAATATGTCAAATTAAAATTAATTTAACTCTTAATAATAGGTAAAAAATAGCCTTATCACCCTATTACTTATAGACTGCTATAAGTGTTATCAATTTCTTTTTCATAAACAAAGTTGCTTAGTTATGCTTGAAATGATTTAATTTTACCTCTTTGTTCACATTTTTGTCTTTTGTCTCTTTCACTTCTTTTTTTTAATTATCTTTAACGTCCATCATCAAGTCTTCTCATGGCCTCAATTCTTTCTTAATGCCTATGTTTCATAAATAATTAAAAAATCATTATAAAATACAATCGAAATGTAATGAAATGTTGTACAAGATAGACCATTATCTTGATTCTCATCTTCTTCCTCATTTCTTTCATTTTCATCTCCTCATGCCTTGGGACCTTATCCTCCTTAACCATCAGTATCTTATTACACCTTACGAGAACTTCTTCTTCTCTTTAGTCCATCATTAATGTCACCTCACACCTTACTACTTCTTATTTTCCCTTTTCATTTAACTAAAATGTCAACCATTCGTATATAATAGACACACAAGTTTTCAACAACTTAGTAACTTACTATCTTTGCATCAAGCACCTACCATAAAATCTTCCTCAATTTGCTTACTGCCTTCCACCTATTATAATGCTTCTTTAGATGATCCTATTCATAATCAACCCTCAAAATCTGAGATAAGTTAAGATATGAATCAATTAAACTCTTTTCAAATAATTTTTCAAAATGTTACCAACATTTGCTAATATACATGTTACCTTCAGCTTCTTATACTCTTTCTTCAATTTCCTATTAACATTGAATGCCTCATCGATGATGACATTATCCTAAGCTAGTCCTCTGTATCTTCTCCCATTTGAATAGATAATTCATGTGAAGCCTTTCTAGATAAGAATATCTGCTAATTTAACATAAATTAAACTATTTAATGATCACTAACTTTGTACTTCTCGCGAAGCCTCAACGTCTTACCCTTATTAACTTTAGTTTATACTCATTTAGTTCTATTTAAAACCCTTATGATTCAAGTAACATTATCATCTTTAATATCCTCTACTTGATTCTCCCTAATTTTCAAAACAACCACATAACTAGTAACATATGTCTCTACTTACCTTAATCCTCTCTCTCTTTGAGTTCACTGAATCTCATATTAGTGACCCACTTTAGTGGGTCAATAGTCAGGTTGCTCATTAATTTATGAACCTTCTTTAAATAAAGAAATATTAAAAACTCTGCAAATACTCATGCAATGAACATGTAATCAATATACTTTTATTATATGACAAATTTATTTTAATTTTTGTCTTTCATACCTTATTCTTCATATTACTACTTTGTTGACTTATCCTATAAGTGACAACATCATATCTAAACTATAATTTTAAATTTCAGATCAAATTAACTTCATATCATCCTCATATAAATTTCAACATTCTTGTTTATGACCTTTCATCTTGCTTTTATTATGTTCCTCTCTTTCTTGTGAAGGATATGATGGTCTAATAATAGCTTTTTTCCTTCTTCTTTTAATTTTGAGACCCCCTTTCTAGAGCACATCAATTCTAACTAAACAACTTATTGAGCTTATACCAAAAGAGTAGCCAAGCATTTTATACATATACACCAAGTCAAATCTTATAAAGCAAGTGAATGAGATAATCTTAAGAAATGAAAAGTATCTTGAGCTAGAACAAGAGAAGGCAGAAGTAGCTATTCAAGAAGAGCTGAAAGAAGATGAAGAGGAGGAGCCAAAGAAAATGGTTATTGAGGAATTCCCAATATTCATCTTAAGTACTAAGGACTCCTACTTCTCAAGGAATAAACTGTTCACTCAATTAAAGATTCAAGAAATTTTGTTATTTCTTGCTATATTGACAGTTTTCCATTTAAAAAATGGTATCAATGGAATTGTTCAATATTACTAATTTGATGTTATATATCTTTATTGTATTGTAGTATGTGGCTTATTTTCAAGCCAATAAGCCTTGGTTAAGCAAGATAAGTGCAAGCAAGTCACTTATTATAGACCTATAAGTAAGAAAAAGGTGGTCGAACTTAAGACCTAAAATAAGCACTTGTTGGGAAATAACCCAACATTCTCTATCTCTAGTACTTTTAGATTTTTTATTCTTAGTAGTTTAGGTTGTTAGTTGTTATATCATTTTCTTGATCTTGAATTGTTAAATTCTTATTGAAGTTTTCTTACCATGTGTTTAAAGTTTGTATATCTTAATTTTTTATAGGTTTTAGGACCTACATGGTTTCTACCATGCCATCGTGTTTAACGCTATATAGGTGCACTTAGACGTATAAAATGAACCACTTTTTTACACAACACCTACAAAGTATCAAGTAGGAGTTTGTGTACACGTGCACCTTAGTTCATAGGCATACGAATGTTCACCTATGAAAGAATACCAAAAATATACAAAATCTGCCACTTTTTAATACGACTAGGTACTTGGTAAGGTGTCCATACCTATGTTGCAAACACATCCCTAAAGTAAGTATACATGCCCTCATATTTGAACGTATGTATAGGCATTCTGAGAAACAAAATGTTCAATTTTTATACATGACACCTATATGATCACTTATAGGTCCTCGTATATCTCCACCACCTAATTTTAAGGTTCATTTAATTCAAACAACACAACCTCGTGTTGAGTATTTATCCTCTTATTTAAACTATAAGACACCAACATGATATTATGTAAGGGTCGTATAGAGTGCCATAAAAAGGCATACAACCCTTATGTTCTCTCATTCCAAACCATGTTTTCTATCAATGACTTATGAAATTTCAACTTCCCTTTTAGCTTTTATTGAGATAATCACCCCTTAACCCTCCTAAATCATATTTAGGGTATCCTAGCAAACATTTAGATTTCTCTTCACTATTTTTTGCCTTTATTAAGTTAATTTTCTAACCCCCCCCCCCCTTCCTATTTCCATTATTTGGATGCATCTTAGGATATTAAATGTTGTGAATTATTTCTTATACTTATTTAATCATTAGATATCCATTATTCACTATTTTTTGGGATGCTAGAAAAATGAATTAGTTGAATTAGGACTTTTATATGCTTCATATGGTTAAAAATTCTTAATACAACTCAAATAGAATACTTTAGTATGTTAATATTAAGGATTGGTCAATTTAGGCTTTACAATGGAATAAATGACATAGGGAGTGATATTTTTATTGTAAAAATCGACTAGATTAGAGAAGGTTCACAACTAAATAGGACTGAATGAATAGTAATAAACAGACATATTTTACATTAAAATTTCCTAAATTAGGGTGAAAACTACAAGCATTAAAAAGAAATTTCACTATAAAATTTAGGAGTACAACCTCTCTCTATTTTACAAAGAGAAACACTAACTCTCTCACTAAGTAGGAAAGACACTCTCTAAACTTTTGTGGGGATTTAATAGAAGAAGAGATTTCTAGGATGAATTTCTCTCTTCATCTCTTTCTTATTTATAAGCAAGAGATGTGTGGGATTACTAGCCATTTGGACAACTATCCTTAACTTTTATGGATTTATTTCAACTTTGGTAGGCACCAAAAATGATGCCTACCATTTTTGAAAATTCTCCCACTTAAAGATTTGATTGAGAGTCAATTAGATCTTCACACTATTCTTTCTACCTTGCCGCTTCATATCGCTTACGTCTCTGTCAAGCCACACGAGCATCGACACTACATAAATTTGTCACTATTAATTGCTTTTGTCATAAAATCTGTTAAGTTATCCATTGTATGAATTTTATATATTTCCACCATTCCTTCTTCCACTTTCTCAGGAAAAAAGTGATATTAAACTCAAATGTGTTTTATCTTTAAATGAAATGCTAGATTCCTTGTAAGATACAAAGAACTTTGTTTATCACAAAACAAAATAATGTTCTCTTGTTTGCATTTGAGTTCTTCCACTTCAACCACACTACTTCTTTACTAGCTTGTGTAGCTGCTACATATTCTGCTTCTGTTGTTGACGTAGCCACAACTGATTACGGTTTTAAAACCTAACTCACAGCTCCTTTAGCTAGTGTAAACACATACCCTGTAGTGGATTTACTTTTATCAAGATCATCTGTATAATCAGCATCAACATATCCTTTGACAGTAAAATCTGACCCTCTATAATGCAACATCTGAGGTTCCCTTCATATATCTTAGAATCCTCTTAACGATATTCCAATGCTTTTAACTAAGATTCGCCTTATATCGACTAACTACTCATACTGCATGTGTAATGTCTGGTCTTGTAAAAATCATAGTGAACATTAAGCTTCCTACTACTGATGCATACGGTACTTGAGACATCTCCATCCTCTCTTCTTCATTACTAGGACTTATACTTGAGGATAACTTGAAATTAATAGAAAAGTGGTATAAATTGACTCTCAATCTTGTATATTGAATTGCCGCAAGATCTTCTTCAAATAATTCACTGAGAAAACCAAATCTTCCTAATATTTCTGTCTCGGTAAATTTGCATCCCTAGAATCTTATTTGCTGGTCCTAAGTCCTTCATTTTAAATTCTCTAACTAACTGTGCCTTCAATTCTTTGATACGATCATTATTGGGGCCTGCGACTAACATGTCGTCTACATACAATAATAAGACTATAAAATCATCTTTCTCAAACCTCTTGAAATATGTACAAGGATCTGCATTTAGTTTGTTATACCCAATGCTTATGACAAAGTAATCAAATCTCTTATACCAACACATCAGTGCCTACTTTAAACCATACAGAGATTTGTTCAACCTGTAAACCAAGTTCTCTCTCCCTTTTTCTTCAAAACCTTCTGGCTAGAGTATATAGATTTCTTCTTCAAGATCTCTATGAAAAAATGTAGTTTTCACATCTAACTGCCCAAGATACAAGTCAAATGTAGCACACATCGCCACCACTACTTGAAATGTGGTGAGTTGAACCATAGGAGAAAATATTTCATTGAAGTCAATTCCATCAATCTAGCATGATATCGCTCTACTTGATCGTCACCACTCTGTTTGATATTGTAAACCTATTTATTACCAATAGACTTTCTTTTTTGTGGTAGTGATACTAGCTCCCATGTCTTATTTTTATTCAAAGCTTCAATTTCTTCCTACATTGCTGCCATACACTAAGATACATCTAAACTATTCATTACTTCTTGAATAGTTGATGGCTCTCTGTCCTTAGTTAAAAGACAGTATGCAATATTGCTCTCCATAATATAATCTAAGTGTCAATTTAGTGCTCTTCTTGTGCGAGTTGATCTCCGAGTATCTAAAACTTCAAATCCGACTGGTTCTTGCTTCTCGTGCTCTGATGCAGCTTCAAAAGAATCATTTTAATCAAATTCTTTTTCCACCTGTACTATTGTAGTCTCTGAATTCTCTTTTAAAGTGCTAACATCTTTGGTTTGCCTTTGATTATTATCTTCCAAGAAAATAAATTCTTTGCTAATAACAATCTTATGGGCAGTGGGATCTCACAGACGATACCCCTTTACTCCTTCTGCATATCCTAAGAAAATACATCTTGTAGATTTTGGATCCAACTTCGTAGTTTCTTGGGCATTGAGCATCACATAGGTCGGACTTTCAAATATATGGAGGTTGGAATAATCCACTGGTTTACTAGTCCACATCTCCATCAATGTCTTCAACTTAACTGCAGTTGATAGAGCTCAATTCACCACATAACATACAGTATTGACTGCTTATATACATAATTTCTTATCTAAGCTTGTCGTTCTCAACGTTGTTCTTGTTCTTTCCAATAGAGTTCTATTCATCAGCTCTGCTACTCTATTATGTTGAGGAGTGTATGACATCATAAACTGCCTTTTGATGCCTTCTTGCTTGTAGAATACATCAAATTCTTTATCAGTATATTCACCTCCATTATCTGAGCACAAATACTAGATCTTCTTACTAGATTCGAGTTCCACCCGCGCTTTGTAAAATTTGAAAGTTGGAAACATATCTGCCTTCCTCGTGATAGGAAACATCCAACATCTCCTCGAATAATCATCAATGAATGATACAAAAAAATTTGTTCCTTTTAGGGATGTAACTGGTAATTGCCATACATCAGAGTGAATCAATTTTAGAATTTCTTTGCTTATGAACTTTGATGTGTTGAACTTCATTCTATGCTGCTTACTCATAATGGAATGCTCACAGAAAGGTAGTGATACCTTTGTGAGACCTAGAAGTAAATTCTTTTTGGTAAATATCTTCATTTCTTGTTTTGACATAAGTCCAAGCTTTTTATGCCACGTCATTGTGGATTTGTCATCTGGACTAGTCACCGTAATGGATGCCTCTCCTTCTTGCAAAGTTACTCCCTTCAGCATGTACAGATTTACAATAATCTTCTCTGTTTTCATAAATACCGACGCTCCTTTAATCACTTTCATGATCTTATTTTGAATCTCAAATCTGAAACCAAGATCATCCAATTGTGCTACGAATAACAAATTCTTCTTCAAGCCCTCCACATGTCGCACTTTTTCAACAGCTTGAGTTATCCCATCATACATCTTTAACTTGGTGGTGCCAATACCAATGATCTTAAGAGTTTGATCATTACAGCTGTACACAGATCTCCCAGAGACAGATTCATACTGATGGAACCATTCTCTTTGAGAGGTCATATGAAAAGTAGCTACTAAATCAAGAAGCCATATATCAACAAATCTTTTCTTACCTCCAATAATCATTGTTGGTTCACAGACTATTGCACCTCCATCATCTGAAGTATTTGTCGCATTTCCTTCAGGAATAGATTCTTTCTTATTCAGATTCCAACAATCCTTCTTCAGGTGCCATTTCTTGCCATAACTGTAGCAATTGAAAATCTTCTTACTCCTGGATTTTGATCTACTATGACTATGACTCTCACTTGAGCCCCGTTCCATTGATCTTGCTCTCATCACTGCCAAGGCCTCCGCTTGTTACGAATTTGCCAACCTATCTTCCTTACTTTTGTGCCGACTCTCTTCTTTTAGAATAGCATCTGTAATATTGTCGAAGACTAGAGTGTCTATATTGTATGTTAAATTGATGACGAGTTTACCATACGAATCTGGTAGACTTTAGAGTAAAAGCTCCTCACGGTCACTTATCTCTATTATGTGCCCCAATGATGTGAGTTGGAAAAATAGAGTATTTAAAGATTTAAGTGCTCCGTCACCAAAGAGGATTTCGCTATGCGTAAAGTGTATAATTTTCTCTTCATAAAATTTTTTTCTGGAGTGATTTGGCCTCGTACAATTTTGTAAGATGATCTAAAATCTCTTTTTTCATCTTCTTCTCCTCTATGCTTGACAATACCTTATCTGCTAGTGCCAGATGAAGATTTGCAATAGCATTCCCCTATATCTCATTCCACTTATTATCATCTGTGAATGTTGTTGGCTTTTCGCTGATGGCTACTAAACAGTTATCTTTCCTCAAAATAGCCTTCATCTTCAACTTCCACAATGAGAAACTACTCCTATTGAACTTTTCAATTTCAAATATTTTGACTACCACTATTTCACGTGAATAGTACCCGTACGTATGAATAGTTACGCATATGTGAATAATACCATATGCATATGTATGAATAGTATCGTACATGTAAATAGTACTGTATACTTGAATTACAATAACTGCACAATTTAATGCAAAAATAAATGCATGGACAGTTGTCACCTTTTGTGGTTACTGTTCACCAAGTTTTACTGTGCTCACCCAAACTCTGAACGGAATACACCAAAAAATTCATCGTAATTTTCTCACCTCGCTCTGATACCACTTGTTATAAAAATCGACTACATTAGAGCAAGCTCATAGCTAAATAGTAATGAAAGAATAGTAATGAACAGACAAATTTTACGTGAAAAATTCCTAAATTAGATTAAAAACTACATGGAAGAAAAAGAAATTTCACTATAAAATTTAGGAGTACAACCTCTCTCTATTTTACAAAGAGAAACACTAGCTCTCTCACTAAATAGAAAAAATCACTCTCTAAACTTTTGTGAGGATTTAATAGAAGAAGAGATTTCTGGGATGATTTGCTCTCTTCATCTCTTACCTATTTATAGGCAAGGGATGTGTGGGTTGGTTGATCATTTGGCAAGTTATTCTTGACTTTTGTTGATTTATTTCAACTTTGGTACCATTTTTTTTGACTATTTTAGCATTATACGTATAGGCTAATTACATCACATTTAGTATCTCATTCTTACTTTTGGCATATTTTTACATTATTTTCGGTGACTACCATTTTTGACAATTTTAGCATTATAGGCATAGGCTAATTAGATCACATTTAGTATCCCATTCTTACGTTTGGCATATTTTTACATTATACTTCATATTTATATACTTGTTTGACATCGTTTATTATTTTTGTGAGTTAAATTATGTTTTTCTTCAAGTATCACACTATAGTAAGGACTTTGGTATTATTCAGACCACCCAGGAGGCCCACATAGTCTCCATGTAAGAGGGCGAGAATGGAAACCATCCCCTCATCATGCATCATCACATGTAGCTACCCTAAGGATACGCTCAACAAAGAGGCAGCAGAGGTGAGCACAGACACCCCCAGTGCCATCACTGCCTCCAACAAAACCACAAATGCCTATTGAGGAATAGTAGTAGCTAGGTCATTCACTGCTTAATTTCACTACTAAAGCACAACGGAAGAGGTAACAGGCATTTCACAACTGTCAATTTAAGGTACCCTGCTTTATTAATTATCACATCCTTAAACAGGTTAATCTTGCTAACGGGTGCGTAAGATTATCTCATTTAATGGGTGGTTCGCAATCATTTACTACCGTGACTTAATATACTGAAAATTTACATTAGGGTTCATGTGCACCCGAGAGGCAGATGACATAAAGACCTTACAGGCGAACACATTAGTGCTTCGCTTCAGACTGGAAGGCATGGATTATACTATGAGCAATAACCAATTCATAGTCCAAGTCCGGTTTACACTTAAGGAACATACAAGGTCATTGGCATTAAGTAAGATTCATGTCTACTGAGACTTCCTAGACATAGAAATGAGGAGCTACTAGTGATCAATGGTGATTATACAACCCTACCACCCCATAAAATGTAAGGCTTCTAGTTTTGGGTTCCCTAAGGAGGGAGAGCATAAGCGTCGTCACTAGGAGGGACCTTTTCCTCTTGTATTACATGGGCTGGAGGAAAATGGCCCACTTCGATGTCATTTTCATTAAGCTAGTCTGGGGCTACTTCAACATAGCTAATTTGGGATCATCGATAGAGGCTCGACATCACACGCTTGGTACTTGGGCCAGAAGTTTAGAGGATACGGAGCTTGCATTGACAATAAATCCTACGCCTATTTTACGCTCGTTGGTTCACCACCGTAATGGGATAAAAAGATAGCTACTCGAAAGGATTAGACCATAAGGAATGATAAAGAGCCTACACCATTAATATTATCATTGATTAATGTTTGTTTTATATCAATATTAAAAATTAACTTAAGTATACGATATAACTGTAACTAGCACAAGTAAAAATGGGTTGATCTTACGAAATTTATAAATAATAGTAATTACCCTTTTTCTATTATCTAACCTATGAATATGATTTTAGATTTTCATTAAAAATTAAACTAAACAAATAAACTAAGGTTGAAAACGATTCTGAACTCAAAATAAAGAAAATAATAAGATGTCAATATCAAATAATAATGTCTAGGTAATGAATCTCCTTAAGAAACTAACTATTAACTCTTTATCATGCAATTATATTAGGATTATTGGACCGTGAAAATTCTTATCTTATGTTAATATCTTTTTTAAGACTATTAACAACTAATCCATCGATTGATTGATAGGAATCTTTCTAGTTAAAACCCTATAGTACTATCAATTTGCCCTACCTTCGAGTTGAAGCCCTTACCCAAACTCCTTAGGTTTGCCTTTCTAAGTGAGGGCTAAAAACTATCCATTAT
>JAOQMP010000007.1:9706560-9719372 GCA_027563575.1 Erythroxylum pedicellare
TCAAATTGCATAAAATAAAAGTGCACACTCAAGGATTAATTTAAGCACAAAATCAAGAATTAGGAGTCAAAAAGTAAAGTAAAGGCCATGAAAGTGTTGCCAATTTAGATAATAAACTTAGGCTCAATCAACTAGGTGTTAAGAATTGAATGTATAAACCATTAAGCACACATCAAATTCCCCACAACTAGCTTTTGACTATCCTCGGGCAAAATAACATAATCAAATTCACAAGTCAAAATTTTTCACAATTTCCATATTTCCTAAGAATAGATAGCCATATGTAAAGAGAAATGACTTTCAAAATCATAACATCAACTAAACATTCAATGCCTTTACTCATGATCAATAAACAATCATCACCTTTAAAAATTGAGCAATATATAGTAGTGGACTTGGAGAAATTTGTTTAAGTAGTATTGATCAATAGGTACACTTAAACACCATTTATGATCAATATATTCCACAACTTTGCATATCATTTCATTTCTGCACCATTAGGATTCACATGCATAATCATGAATCAAAGGACTTTTTGAGGTTGTAATGTGGGCAAATGTTAAGATGGCATGTATTTGGGTAATGTAACATAAAAGCCATCAAAGTTAGTGAAGAAAAAGCAACATCTATATAACATCAAGCGCAAAAACCAACATTGACTCTAAACTATGAATGTAAAAACCATGTTTCACACTCAATTTTAAGCTCTCACACCATAAACCACATGAAGTATAAACAATTAGAAGGAATCACTCATACAATTGATAAAAAAACATTATAACCATAAGTGTGATCCTTCAAACAAATATCAACCTTATATATTTTATACTCAAATTCCCATTCCATACAACTTTAGGAGGAAAAACTAATCGTAAATAACTTTGCAAAGCAAATGCACTTGCTCCTTGATACTTTTATTTGAATAATTTTTTTCTTTTTCTTTTTCTTTCTCTTTCTCTTTCTTTATTTTATAACAAAAATTAAAAGAAGCTACATTAACATGGTAAGTCATTGATAAGACTTAAAATGTCATTCTGACAATTATAGCCAACCCACATATATGCACATCTCCATACTTATACTTGTGTGCATCCACAATCATCAACAATTAACAAATGCTCCACTAGTTTTAAGACTTGGATAGGACATTTGGTTAGGTTTAAGGTGTGTAATGTGGTTAACACAAAAAGAAAAGACAAGTAAAGCTTAAGGGGGCTTAATAAGGGAAAATTCATATCAATAGGTAGGTTATTTGGCTAATGTAGCTTATGAAACAATGAATGCCTATATGATTTACATGTTAACGCATCTGATAAAAATGTGGTATCAAATAGAAATCAAAGCAAAGTTAATGTGTAGATTTTATGAAGGTCAAACATAAACAAAACACAATGAGAGTGATATGGATGTGTCAGTCTATAAAGGCCCAAAACCTCACTGGCTTGTGTCTACCACTAGTCACTACTATTGTAAAGATAATGTGTCCAATCATAACAGTAAAAGTATATGTTCAAGTTCTCATGAATTTTCTAGTCAATTCACTCTATAATTGTGACTATATATTCTTAAAATCTTAGAAAAGAGAAATTGTTTGTTTGTTTGTTTGATTTTGAAAACCCCTAAGAAACACACATAAGCAAAAAACAAGCTTTCAAACGTGTATGACAAAAAAGATCCCCACCCCCACACTTAAAACTTACATTGTCCGTAAGGTAACATCAAATGTAAGAAATGGAGCATTTAACATAAATAACAAATGCGAAAATGTAAATGAAAAGAAATGAACTTCCCTTGGGTTGCCTCCCAAGTAGTGCCTTGTTTTACGTCATTGGCTCAGCTCCATGTTGCTCTCATCAAGTGACATTGTTTTCATCTTCAAGAATCAACATTTCCATATTCTCCATTTGGAAGCCCTCATAATATGACTTCAGGCAATGACCATTCACGTTGAATGCCTTTACTATTTTCAAACTCCGAATCTCTATTGCATGATAAGGAAAGACGTGAGTAAAAAAAATTGGACCAACCTAATGGGAACACAACTTACTTAGGAATAATTTAAGTCTGGAGTGATAGAGAAACACTTTCCGACCCACACCGAAGCTTTTCCTTGAGTTCATCTTGTCATAAAATCCTTCATCTTTTCCTTATATATCATTGCATTCTGATAGGAGTCATTCTACATCTCCTCCAGCTCTTGCAATTGTAATTTTCTATGCACTCCTATGTCATCAAAATTCATATTACATTGCTTTATAGCCCAATAAGTCTTATGTTACAGCTCCATTAGAATATGAAATGGCTTATTAAACACCAGTCTATATGGAGACATCTTAATTGGCATCTTATAAGCCATCCTATAAGCCTATAATGTATCTTCTAATCTCACGATCCAATCCTTTTTATTGGGTTGAACAATTTTCTCCAGGATTGACTTGATTTATCGATTTCACACTTCAGCTTGGCCATTAGTTTAGGGATGGTAAGAGGTGGAAATCTTGTACTGGATGTGATATTTCTTAAATAGCGTTTCCATCACCCTATTGCAAAAAAGGTTTCCCTTATCGCTTATGATTGCCTTTGGTAGCCTAAACCTAGAGAAGATGTTAGATTTGACAAAAGCTATAACAACTTTGGCATCATTAGTTTTGGTGGCCTTAGCTTCCACCCATTTGGAAATATAATCAACTACAACAAATATATAATTAAAACCAAAAGATGGACAAAAAGGTCCCATAAAGTCAATACCCCAAACATGAAAAATTTCATAGAAATGAATGGGAGTTTGTGACATTTGGTTCTTATGAAACAAGTTACTTGATCGTGGATAATTTTCATATGACTTGTAAGATGAATACATCCTTAAACAGTGAGGGCCAATGGAAATGACTCTCCAATACTTTATGGGTAGTCCTTTTGACCCTAAAATGTCCTCTATATGCATATGAGTGATAGAAGAATAAAATTGAAGATCTTTCACTTTCAAGCACACACCTCCTTATGACTTGATCTACACAGTGCCTCCATAGATACAAGTCATCCCAAACATAGTACTTGGCTTTATTCTTCAATTTATCCCTCTAAGTCATTGACAAACCAACAAATAATTTGTTAGTAACTAAAAAACGCACGATATCTATATACCATGGACGTGTCAAATTGATAGAAAATAGTTGTTCATCTAGAATTATCTCTCTTAGAGGGATATCATCTTCCTTTCTAATCAAGCGAATGAGGTGATCAGTAACTACATTTTTTGCCCCCATCTTATCTTTTATCTTTAAGTCAAACTCTTGAAGGAGGAGAATCCATTTGATCATCCTCGATTTTTCTTCTTTCTTCGTGAGTAAGTACATTAAAGTTGCATGATCAGAATAAATAATAACCTTAGAAACTAACAAATATGACAAAAATTTTTCTAAAGAAAAAACCACAGACAAAAGTTCTTTTTTGAGTGTAGAGTAATTTAATTAAGCTAAACCAAGATTCTTCAAAGCATACTAGATTGCACGTGAAGCTTTGCCCACTTTTTGTCCTAGAACCACTGTAACACCCCCAATACGGAACCTACAACCATCCATACAAAAGGCAACCAATTTCCTATACATACATTCATGGCATACATTTAGGTTCAATGCTATACATATACACATTACAAAACTCCCTAATGGTTAACATTACCATTTAATAGTAGTAAAACATCTTTATATTTAAATGGAATCCAAAAGAAAACATACAATTTCCTTTAACCATTACATGTACACTCATCTTTAACTAAAAACACCTTCAAAAAGTACTTTTTCTTCTATCTATTGGCCTTGGTCCCTGCAGATGTTCCCTGTACCTCACTCCTATGACTTGGACCTACATGGAATAACACCCGTGCTAAGTTTGAGAGCTTAGTGGGGAAACACTTAGTTTGGATGAACACTCACACCAGTCATCTGCTAAGCACATAAATTAATGAATATCGTACAAATATAAATAGTGATGGTATACTTAATCAAATAAATAATGAAAACATGCTTCAATATATTGTTTATATACCATAAATTCACCTTTAAAAGTCAAACATTGATATTCAACACTTAATGGTACAAGTTATCAATACAAATGAAAATCCTCTTTCATATATCAATTATTTATGTTGTCATACTGTATTTATTATTTATATATATTTACTTTACTTTTTGAATTAAGCTTGCAAATTTTCGTGGGTATGGATAGATATCTAAAGATATCAAAACTTTAGATACCCGAAGGTATTGAACTGTGGACACCAGTGGTGTTAGGCATGCTTATCTATCTACAACCAAGATAATATAGTAGGCACTATAACATTTCCTTCAACCATTTGCAAATTACACAATTCAGATATTAACAAATCATATGATATACATTTCAAGTCATAAAGTCTATATTTGCATTCATACATGCAATTTATGGCTTACCATCATTATAAGGGTATCAAAATCACACTTTTATAATCACACTATACACATATGAGTAATGAATATGCATACAAATCATTTATAAACATGTAAATTTTATTTAGAATGTATTATACTCAATCTTGTATTTCAATGTTCAATCACCCAATTCACATATAGTAAGTCCTATTTCATATATTTCTAGGTGTTTGAAAAGTTTCATAAACATTCAAAAGGTTCAAATAAGATTATGTAAAAATCACAAACGAAAACAAACTCAAAATAGTGCATTTTGGCCTAAGCCTATGGTGGGTCTAAAAATAGGCAAACAAGCAGTCCAAAAGCAAATCACATGAAGGAGTCTAGTTGTTCCTTAATATTTGTATAGAAAAATCAGAAATGGGTTTTGTGGTCTTCTAGACATTTGTCCTTCTTTGTCTCTAGTTTCCAAAATCCTAAATATCAGGCCATTCTGACTTTTAACACATGAGCTATATACCAAATATCACACGCTGATCCAAAATACGGGCAGCATTAGGTCACCATTTTCTATTCCAATTTCCAACATCATAAAGCCAGAATTAAGTCAGAGTCTCTTCTAAAGATTTCTATTTCTATGTCTTATTTTCATGTGCAATTGAAATCACCAAATTTAGAGGTTTGTAGGCTGATTTATGACCCAAACAATGTGACTAGTTTAACAAACCTTAGACAGAATTCCACTATACGATAATCTTTTGTCATATTCAACCAATTTTATACAAGATAGCAACAAAGTAGCACCAAAGCATAATCCCATCAACCATTCCACATGTAAATGAATCTTTTTACACATTAAAATATAAACAAATATAGAAATTAACTAACTGGAGTCCCAAACCTCAAAATCAACAAAGTAGGTCTTCTATTGTCTTTCCTTCCCTTCCTTTTGGCTTGACTCAACAACTAGAAACAACAAAAATATACATCTCAATCCCACTTCCAACTTTATAAATTTCATTCCTTCATAAGCAAAGTAAGAAGAGATAAAGGTGAAGAAAAAATCCATAACTTTTACCTTGATTTTCACCTAAGATTGGCTTAATTTCTTACATGAAAAATGATGGGATGAAAAAGGTGAAATTGAGAGGAGAAAATTATGAAGTTAAGCCCTCAAAGTGCTGTCCGCCTCCCCTCTCCATATGCCTTTTCATAAATTTTCTAGTCTTAGACACATGTTTCAATCCCATTGGACCATATGTTACAATCCTATTGGACCATGTGTTACAATTATTATTGGATCATGTGTTACAATTCTATTAGACACATATAAGCTTTAATCTTATTGGTCACACATGCTTACTCTAATTGGTCCATGTGATAACTTTAGAAAAATTGAATATTGGTCGTTCTTCTTCCTTTAATTCCCACATTGACTTATGATCTTGTCAATTAATTTCATTCCCATATGCCTTAATTTTCTAATGGCATAACTTTCATGCAATTTGGTTAATTATTTCAGGAGTTATACCCAACATAAAAAGTAGGGACAACAACCATAACTCAACTTCAAGCTAGAATTGAAAAATATTAGAGGCTTAATAAATTTTGCTTCCTTCATGAAAGTTTTAGATATGTCTCTCTATTTTAATCTCCAATTGGAATTATTCAATTTGGAGGTCTACAGAACAAGTGTAACATACCACTACCATAGAGCATAAGCCCGAACACATTAGAGGATATTTGAGAACATACTCTATGAAAATGGTACATTAAGACAATCAAACTAACTCATTAAAGGCATCAAACATATCATGTGCATAAAACATATCATAAACATTCTAAATGTTCATTTCTTCCCATTTCATTCACTAACTTAAAAGTCACATGTGGCATTACAATTTAGAATCCACATATACATTACGCAACAATTTTTGAGTTCAATCTCAATACCAAATATATAACATGAAATGGGATGCTAATACACAAGACTCTAACTAGACTCCTCAGATTTAGCTGATCAAACCTTTGAGCTATTCTTGTCCCTAAAATGCAAGTAACTTCTACTATATCACCTTAGTTGCTAGAACTCCCTTGCACCTGAAAAAACAACGTTGCAATTTTGATGAGTTTGCGAACTTAGTGAGTGAACCATCATTAATTTATTTACTCAGGTCAGATCATAAAAACAAGCATAGCAAAGTTTATCATCCTTCCTTAAGCATATCATATAAGTTAGCATTGCATATCACATTACATCCTCCATTAACTTCAACAACAATTTGCTATTTATAAAAAATTCAATAATTCATTTCAATTCAATCATTTGATATATGTAGGGATGTATATGCAAATGCACATTTGTTTCCATTCTCATTTTATTTTGTTATGACCAAGTGCCTATTAACCCAATTTTACTGTCCTGTATCCGTTGTAGATACCGAGATCATTTATGGTCCATATCCATTATGGATATCGAGTCCATGTTATTTGAGCCTGAGGCTCTTTTTCATAATCCTGAGCTCAAAGCTCTTTTCTGCACATCGGTCACTCTAATCACAACTCCTTTATCTGATCATGCATTTCAATGTGATGAGATGCATCATTTCATATGCTATATTTTCATTTCCTTTCATCTCTGTGTACTCAAGTCACATATAGCAAACTCCTTAGATTTAAGTCTAGCATTTATCAATTAGTTGTACACACGTTTCACATTAAACATACAATTCATATAGAAGCATATATAAATGAGTTTAAACATCTAAGTTCACTCACAGTACGCTCCAGAAAAGCTATTACCTCGATGTTCCAACAATATCTAGATGTTAACGATCACTTTGTACGTTTATCGTCATGTAATACATACAAAAATAGTTCATAAACCACTAATTTGCTTAATCATATGAATATACAATCATGCACATGTATATGTGTCATGTTTCAATGCATGCTCAATTGACTTTTTGAGTTTGTATTCTTATGCATAGATCTTGACTATTCATTTTGTGCTTATACACCCTAGGACCATTTAAACATTATATCTTGTATACTACCATTTTCAGGTTTGTACCTTTAAGTTAGCTTGATTTATTCCAAATTCATCAACCATACATAGCTCTTATCCTTGTACATTTTCCTGATAAAAAAGCCTCTTATAACGCACACACAATTTTTACTTTAAGTCTAGAATTTCAGCAAGCTAGATCTATATATTCACCAAACTTTTTCCAGTAATATATATTCATACATTTACCCAATTCCCATTCATAATTACCCCATGTTCTTCAATGCTCATTCATCTATACCTTATACACATTACTCATGTTCTTAAGATCATGTTTGTATTAAAAGAACTCAATTATTACTTTTATAAATCATAATTTCCAGCTTTGAGCACAACCACATGAAAACACTCCATTCTATAGGTTTTGACATCAATTATCTACATAAACTATCAAGATCTTAACCAATTAATTAACCAACAATATAGGCTCATTCCTAGCCTTAATTATGTCCAAATATACCAATTTGGAGTGATTTTTCTTAGCTGGTTCGACATGTACACAAGGCTGAAATTAAATTCCAGAATTTGTCATCAACATCACTAATGTGTGTAACTTTACTCCCTTCAATATTTCATGAATTTTACAAGCTTAGAGACATCACTAACACCTGAAAATTTCCATATTTCACGTCCTTTAAGGTTACTTCATTTCAGGTTAATTTAACTTCCATATTGGTTACACTAAATCTCACAAAAATCAGCTCATTTGTTTCATTACCATTCACTTTACACCATCATACTTGTAGTCCTAACTTTTCCAAATTTGAAAACATTTCAATAACAACTATCTTTAGCATGAATTTATCATCAATTATACTTGAAATCCCAACTTAAATCATCCATATAACAACCTATAAAATACTGTTTTTATGCATCCAAAAACATAACAAAAGGTACCCCTTTCATTCATCACTTTCCAGCACAATTTCAACACCAATACCACATTCAATCTAACCCTAATCAATCATCATAATTTCTGGTAACACATTCCACAATAGATCAGTACTTCACTTACTTGCTTAGCTCAAATTCCACTTCAATGTATCAAGCCTGCTTTGCCCCATATGCATGCAAGAACATTTCAAGAACAATGAGGGAGTAGGATGGTTTCGACAATGATAAGAAGAAGACAACAAAATGTAACAATATTCTACCTCTAAAGCTATCTTTATGATGGATTTTGCATTGATTTTGGAGTGGTAATGTACATAATTAGGTTAGAAATCCAAAGGCATGGGGGAGGCACTGATTTTGGCTATGAGAGGGAGAAGAAGGAGAGAGTATGCAACAGAAACATAAGAAAAGAAGTTGAAAGTGATGGTCACATAGTGTAGGATGAGTGTTCTTTCTTTAAAGACACTTGTCATGGATTTAAGCAAGATACATTTCCTCCTTCTTGGCTTCCAAATTTCACTAAATTCCCAAGCCATTTGTCACTTATTTTATAGGCTTAGTCATCCTAAATTTTAACATGTCAACTTGTCTTGCTATTTGAAACTTTTCCTAGTTTAAATGTACATTTTAATCCATCAAGCTTCCAATTATGACAAATAAACTCCAAATTCCTAACTGTAATCCATCAATTCCTTTTATTTGTAAATCAAAATACAAGACATTAGAAATGCACAATCATGTCACAATTATTTTGAAACTTTCATACCCTGGAATATGTCAATTAAGTCCATATAATATCTTTGCATTTTTTAAAACATAATTCACGTGTGTATGCTAATATCATACATGTGAATGAATTCATAAAATTTGAATAAATGCACCAAATTAATTTTATAATCATAGAATTCATGTGACTCAATATTCTAACACTCTAACCTTCAGTAGTTTTAGAAACTGACTATTACAATTCTCCCATCTTTAAGAAATTTCATCTTTGAAATTCTTACCTGATTGATTAAATAGATGGGGGTACTGTTTCCTTATGTTCTTTTTAGTCTATCTTGTAGCTTCCTCTCTCGAATAATTTCTCAGAAGGACTTTAACTAAATGAATTGCACGGTTTCTTAATTATTTAGTCTGATATCCAACTATTTTAACTAGTTCCTTTACATAACTCAAATTGTTTGCAATCTCAACCTTCTGTGCCGGTAATATATGTGTTGGATCTGACAGATATCTCCTGAGCATACTAACATGAAATACATTATGAATCTGTGACATTTCTGGAGGTAATGCTAATTTGTAAGCCAATGGTCCAACTCTCTTAGTAATCTTACAAGGACCGATATATCTAGGGCTTAACTTTCCCATTTGACCAAACCTTAGCACTCCTCGCCAGTGTAACACTCTCAAAAATACCTTATCTCCTACTTGGTACTCCATATCTCTCTAGTGTTGATCTGCATAACTCTTTTGCCTATCTTGAGCCACCTTAATCCTACTGCAGATCAATTTTACCTTATCAACGGTATCTTAAATCAACTCTAGGCCTCACAATCCTTAGGCCTTCTTCATCCCAGTACAAAGGTGCTCCACACCTTTTACTATATAATGCATCATATGGAGCCATCCTAATACTACTATGATAATGATTATTTTATGCAAATTCAATGAGAGCTACATACTCATCCCATGCTCCTTGAAACTCCAAAAAACAAGCCCTAAGCATATCCTCAACAATCTGAATAGTCCTCTCACTCTGTCCATCTGTCTGAGAATGAAATGTTGTACTAAAATTTAACTTTGTACGCAGTGTTGTCTGTAGGCTGCCCTAAAATCAATTTAACTTTGTACGCAATGCTGTCTGTAGGCTACCTAAAAATCTAGAAGTATATCTGGGATCTTGATCTGATACAATTTCCCAACTCGTGTCTGATTATCTACCTGAACTTGTTGGCATGTCAAACACCTAGCAACATACTTAACCACTTGCTTCTTCATCCCTGGCCACCAAAAATGTTGTTTCAGAGTATTGTACATCTTGATAGTACTAGTATGCATAACATAAGCTACTATATGTGCTTCCTCCAAAATTTCCTTTCTAAAACCATCAACATCTGGTACATATAATCTCTGATTCAACCGAAATGTATTATTTCTTAACTCAAACTCAGAACTCGGATTCTGTTTTAACTTCTTTACAATCTTCAACACTTCTAGATCTTTGTTTTGAGCTATTATGATCCTTTCATGTAATACCGCTCTAAGCTTCAACATAACTCATAATGCTTCATTCTGTCCCAAACTTAGCTCAACATTCAGTGCTCTTAGTTGAACCAGATTTGGTAACCTTGATGCTTGAATTTGTGCTATAGTGCTATTAGATTTCCTGCTTAATGCATCAGCTGCAGCATTAGCCTTACCTGGATGTTACTCTATCGTGCAATCCTAATCCTTAAGTAACTCAATCCACCTCCTTTATCTCATATTAAGTTCTTTTTGACTCAATAGATATCTCAAACTTCGATGATCCGTAAAAATCTGAAATGTTTTGCCATAAAATAATGTCTCCAAATTTGTAAAGCAAACATTACTATAGCAAGCTTTAAATTATGAATTGTATAATTAAACTTATGAGGAATTAACTATCTGAAAGCATAAGCAATCACTCTACCATATTGCATTAAAAAACACCCTAACCCCTGGTGTGAAGCTTCATTGTATGCAATATATCCTCCAGATACAGATGGCATAGCCAATACTGGTTCCGTAGCTAATCGATGTTTTAACTCATCAAAGCTCCTTTGACAATCATCAATCTATCAAAAAGGTACGTTCTTCCTTAGAAGCTTTATCAAAGGGGGTGAGATTAATTAGAACCCCTAAATAAATCTCCTGTAATAACCTACTAGCCCAAGAAAACTCTGAATCTTTGAAACATTTCTAGGTGGTTCCCATTTCATCATGACCTCAACTTTCTTTGGGTCTATATGTATACCCTGTCTAGATACTATATGACCTAAGAACACGATCTGATCAAGCCAAAATTCGTATTTGATGAACTTGGTTTACAATTTCTTCTCTCTCATCATTTGTAAAATTAACCTCAAATGCTTAGAATGTTCCTCTCTACTCCTCAAGTGTACCAAGATGTCGTCTATGAATATAATAACAAAGTGATCTAAGTAAGGTTTGAATAATTTATTCATCAAAGGCTATAAAGGCAGCTGGAACTTTCCTAAATCCAAAAGGCATCACCAAAAACTCAAAGTGTCTATATCTGGTTTTGAATGTAGTCTTAGGTACATCAACTTCTGCTATTTTTAATTGATAATACCCTGACCTCAAATCTAATTTAGTAAACACCTGAGCTCCTTATACTTGATCTAGTAAATCATCTATTCTCGATAGAGATTACTTGTTTTTTCACTGTCACCTAATTTAATTACCTATAATCAATGCATAATCTCAAAGTCCCATCCTTTTCATAAAAAAAACTAGAGCTCTGCAACGTGATGTGTTGGGTTTGATAAGACCCTTATCTAACAACTTATGCAACTGAATTTTAAGTTCTTTAAGTTCCACAGGTGTCATCCTATAAGGAGGAATAAATATAGGAGCAGTACCTTGGACAAGGCCAATGGTAAACTTTGTTTCCCTACTTGGTGGTAATCTTGGTAATTCAGTATGAAAAAATATAGAAAATTCCTATCAATAGGAATATCCTGTAATGTATGCTTAACTCGAATATCAGTCATATAGGATAAATAGCCTCATATCCACTTCGAATCAATCTAAAAGCGCTCATTGATGAAATCAATCTAGTTGGCACTGCTTGACTAACACCTTAAAATATCACCCTTGGTTGAGTAGGAGATTCAAGAATAACTTCCTTAGTGTAACAATTCATCACAACTTATGAATAGTAAGCCAGTCCATACCTAAAATAAGGTCTATCTCTTTAAACTGCAGTACTATCAAATCGGTTTTCAACTCAGCCTGGTCAACCTAAATAATACACCCTCTACATACTTCTCCAATCATGTAGGCTAGCATTGCATATCACAATACATCCTCCATTAACTTCAACAGTAATTTACTATTTCAAAACAATTTAATAATTCATTTCAATTCAATCATTTGAGACATGTAGGGATGTATATGCAAATGCACATTTGTTTCCATTCTTTATTTTGTTATAACCAAGTGCCTATCAACCCAATTTTACTGTTCCGTATCTTTTGTAGATACTGAGATCATTTCTGGCCCATATCCATTGTGGATATCGAGTCTATGTTATCTGAGCCTAAGGCTCTTTCCCATAATCCTGAGCTCAAAGCTCTTTTCTACACATCAGTCACTTTAGTCATAACTCCTTTATCTGATCATGCATTTCAATGTGATGAGATGCATCATTTCATATGCTATGTTTTCATTTCCTT
>JAOQMP010000007.1:9756667-9773778 GCA_027563575.1 Erythroxylum pedicellare
AAACACGTTTTACTTACCTTTTTTCTTTTTACAAAAACGACAACAAAAAACAAGAAAAAAAAAACAGAAACAAACACCCCTGAGTTGACAAAGACATCAAGGGCTCAAATTTAGATTATATTAGGATCTCTTACTAGATAGGAAGTGGCCGTAAGTTAGATATGTTATTCTAGTTTTAGATATGTTATCATAGTTGTTTATGACTTAAACTTATAAAATTTTAATTAGAATATGATTTAAATTTGTTAGGAATCATTTCCAAATAAAATAAGGGTTCTATATAAATATGCGTGAAATCAACCTTCAATAACAAAATATCCTGAATTGTTTTCTAAAACTTGTGTTTTCAATTAAAAGGTGTGATGCTTTCTCTAAGATCATTCTTAGACCGTAGGAGTGATTCCTAATTCCCTCCCCTCCATTACCTATTTACTTCACTAAATTCCAGCACTTGTAACGTGAATTTCTAGCAACCCTAAAATTCTAGCCTAAATTTCCAGTAATCAAATACTAAAATTCCAGCTAATCCAAACTCGAAATGCCAACCTCCTAAGCTGAAATCCAGACCTAAAATCTGATATTCCAGCAGCCTAACAACACAAAACAGCCCATATTTCCTAGTTTCTATTGAGTTTTAGCTACGAGTTAATATTTCTTCTATTTGTCCTACATTAATTTCCCTCGAATGAGAAGATCAATCCTCCTTCATAGTCTTCTCAACTATGCCAAGAAAGAAGTGAAAGCAAACTCGCTAAGTGTTGGCAGATCCCAAACTTGAACATGACACACTACAAGCAGTAAAACTTAAACAAATTTAAATTCAAGAAAACTTTCATAAAGTAAACACCACTCATTTCATAACAGCTTAGCAAGTTTAGTTTTATCATATCAAATAACAAATACAAAAAGTTCTACTGCTAACCAATCACACAAACCATTGATAGGAGTCTAAACGACTTGTTCTCGAAGAACAAAATTGTAAGGCATTTTCTACCTTAGATGCCAGTATAAGGATTTGTAGGAGATATTGAATTAAGAGAGGAAGTAGGAGTAAACACCACTCATTTCAGAGCAGCTAAGCAAGTTTAGTCATAATATCAAATAACAAATAAAAAACGTTCTATTGCTAACCAACCACACACACCATTTATAGAACTCCTAGAAAACATTTATTTTGCAATCTAAGACTCAGAGAAAGTATATCACATGTCTCACAAATTACACAACAACTGCACGCCTAGTGCACATAAATTTTATACCTGATCTTCCATCATGGAACCAGAAATAGATCCTATAGCCCAGCAAAGAGTATTCAAGTTGTTCCAACTCCAATCCTCACCACTCAACTGTTTACTCAATTTCTTCAGCATCTGAATAATAACAAGAAGAATGAATAGCAAGAATCAAATTATGACCTTTATAGAGAAAAAGAATACTAATTCTAAGTTTGGCAATATCTGAAACAACCAACAGAATAAAAAATTATAATAATAAGTGTCAACTCATCACGCTATGTAATGAATCTAGCCTTTCATTACCTCTACACTACTGAAGCATAAGTAGCAAAGGCATCAACTATTATCACAAATCAAATCAACCACCATATTATAAGTATTGATAGAAAGGAAAGAATAATTGACTAGACTGCTGTAATCCATGGCTTCTCTTCCTCATCAGTTCAACTGCCTGACTGACAATTGTTCTTCAGAAACAGGAAGCATATGCATTTAAAGCTACCCAGTAACATATAAGATTGACCAAGGAAACTACTATTGTTGGTTGTCAACATCTATAGATACAAAAGAAGTTTCAGAAAATGCATTAGTTAGAAATTAAATGCCCAAACACATTCATTGATCTTACCTGTTTTTCAGTGTCATCATGATCAAGATGTGATAAGTAGATTAGTGTTTCTCTCATGATCTGTAAAATCCAAATTTTATTAGAATAAATATACATAATCAACACAAAAAAAAAAAAAGTGTTTGTCAAAATTACTGCAAACAAGGTGAATTTACGATTAACCAAAATCATTTTTGACTTGACCATTATCACCATAGGGAGAATGTCAGCAAGCGTCAATCATACTAACAGAACCATCATTGCCAACAATCCCAAAACAAACTTTTCAACTCTTGTTTTACACTAACTATATATCAGTATCAACTAAAAAACTCAAAACATGGAAACCAAACCATGGTCATAATATGATTGTCCCTATTTTCAGGAATAATTTAACATGGTTCTTTCAATCAAACCCTTGGTCCAGGCATCTATCATGATTAAGAAATTTGCACCAAAGTCTGCTCCACTAAAATATCAATCAATTAAAAAACATCTAGTATCTCTAACAGGGGCAACAGTATCATAGATTACATTTGAAAATAGACAAGAAAAAAGACTATTTATTACCTTGTATTGAACAAGAACATCATTGTCCTTCATGGTTTCACGAACTATGTTACCGTTTTCATCTTCAACTATCAGAACCTCCTCAGGTTTTGCCATACGACAAATCATAAGCATCCTCAACTTTGACATTGGTCCAGCATACAGTTGTCTCCGTTGAAAAACTTGTGACCCCACGCCATCAACCATTCCATGAAGAGAAGGTATCTGGATCCATAACAGAACAGCCATCAATAAGAAATGATTGAACTGCTAGCATCAGAGAATAAGGAAGCCACAAACTAGCATATACCATTTCAGTGCAAGAACTAAACATGCACATGAGTGATACATGTATGTGAACTGGAAAGAAACAGCAGAAAACAAAACCTAGAACAAAAAGGAGATCCATCTTATCAAATTCAAAAAGGAAATTAGAATATTCAGATTCTCTTGAAATTTTCATTTTTCCTATGCAGTTTGCTAAAAAGAATCATTCTTACAATTGTTTGACTTATCGTTTTTTACTATTTCAATCCTCTGACTCAACTTATTGTCTATTACAACTTAAATATGGAAAATAGACCTTTTCAATCAAGTCCATTAACTAAAACCAATCAGCTTTTTAAATAATCTATTTTTAGGAGTACAAAGACATTAATAGAAAAGTAAAACATCATATGATAGTGCAAATAGAAAAATAAGACAACCAGAAAGATATGAGGAAATTATTTTTTTCACTGAATCCTTATGCGAGCAAGTGAAAGGACTTAAATAACTGACTCAGTAACACTAGCTTGAAGTAGAAATACTGAAAGTAAAAGGGCACAGTTAGGATGACGTCATAACTCCAGCGGTAGAAAATTACTTCATGCCATCTTTATAGATAATGTGTTAACAGCCTAAATATAAATCTCTTCACTGTTGAAAAATACTTCAAACAAGGTAAAAATTTAACACATTCAATATTATAGGAAAAAAGATTAGAAGCCCACTTCAGAATCCTGATCTACCTATTTAGTTTGATTGTACAAAACAGAAAAGATGTGAACCTTCTTCTGCTGGAGACTTTCCTAACTAGTATAAGAATCTCTCTTGTAACAGTATAACACATGTTTAAATCAAAGAGCACTTCAGGAACATGTCATCAGAAAGATCGAATGAAGATTTTATCAATAAGAGATCACCACGGATGAATACTTGTAATCAGTATACCAGGTTTTCTCATACTAAATCATCTGAAAATGACAAGCTAATAATGATATTATACATTATACCTGCAGTCCCATCATGGTTGCAGCGACAGCAGGATTCTCGAGATGATGTTGTGCCTCAAACAGCTCCAAAACCAAGGAATTCCAATAGTCCAAACAAACCTACGAATCGTACAAGAAAAACATTTCACAATGGGTCAAATTCAGTGACAAGCAGAAAGGTAGTGAATGAGGATGTGGGAAATACCTTGAAGACTTCTGTGTCATCAACATACGAGATATTAATCAGATATTCAAGGCCCAAGAGCAGCACAGAAATGTTCTCCTGAGTAGACTCCAGCACTCTGATATGAGACTGCAAACATATGGATGTGCATTATGAGCAAAACCATTTCTAGCATGACATAAGTGTGATCTTAGAGCCAATGCTCAATAGGAGAAAATATTCCATCCATAGTGCAAGATGTTGACACTGAATGCACTGAAATGGAGTTTTAAGAGAAAGAAATTGCTTATGTTGGATCTAAGGGATAAACCACCATCATACATCAAGTAATAACCATTCATACTATAATAGGTAGCACCATTGCTAGGTACATAAAGAACGCATCCACCAAGCTTCAACCTGAATATCTATGACAACCTTCTACAATCCTCCCCGAAATACTCCATTTCCACATGTAACTGATAAAACTCAAGGCTTGGGACCTAGGTCACCCAATCAGTTGCAGCTTAGCACAGGGGCTTCCCTTTTTGACACAATTTCATCGAATTGCAAATATCAAACACAAAGTATATGCAAAAGTTCATGCTTTAAAGAACATCCCATGGCCATACACAAAAATTGTCACTTGTCAGCTGAACTTCGTACAAGTACTCCAGCTAAGGCCAGAATATATGGCATTGAAATTGACAGAAGGGAAAACTTGCCTTGTAGAATGAAGTGAAAAACAATGCCAAGTTCTGAATAAATGCCTGACAAAGCAACCAAAACACAACAATAATCAGTTGAATAAAAGCATGTGTAGAGAGTCTAGAATTAAAGGAAGAGATGGGACCTGCTCTTCACTAGATCCATGAGAATAAGCCTCTGGCAAGTTTGTGCTTGGTGGAAGAATGGCCTAGGGAGGAAAATAATATTCATCCAGTACAGGTTGCATTAAATGGAGATGACATCATACAGGATAGTACAACCGTATTCTAGTTTTGCATCCAGATGACCCATACCTGTAACTGAGCAATGAAAACAGAATACATCTTCACATACTGGACATTGTAGAAGTCTCCAAAATTAAGTGCTGCAACCTGTAAACACCATATCAAGAAAAATAGGCATCAATAGTTCTCAACAATGAAAAACATAAAGACCTTCACCATTATTACAATCTACCTCTGTCAAACACTGGAGTGTAAGATTCCTATATGATGACATGGGAAAAAACTTGAGCAGTGTTTCCAACTGTAAAAGCGACATTAAAAACATATGTAAGGATACGCGAAGAGAACAATCTCAAAATCAACAACTCATATGTTCAAATTGACAAATAATACAACAAAATTAACAAAAATACATGGTTACCAATTTGCATACCAGTGGAGATTCAAAGATATAGCCCAATGGAATCCAGGAAAGAAAAGCATGCAAGGTCGACAATGTTGCTCGAATAAGCTCAGTTCTTTGGGAGGCTGACAGTACATACAAGCATAACTCATGGATGAGTTGAAACTCACTGTCAAAACAAAAGAAATTCTTAGCTAATTCATCAAATAATATACCAAATTGGAAAGGACAAGCAGTTAGCATAAATTACAAGATTGGACGACTGTAATGACAAGGTTATTGAAAGCCAAAAAGAAAAGGGAGAGTGAAGCAGAGATAGATGTGAACAATAACAACATAAATAATAAGAGTAGCATAAACTTATAATTGAGTCTATTTAAATAAAAATTAAAATGAGGTTAAGAAAAGATAGCACAAAAAGAGCTCTATGTAAATAAAAAGTAAAATGAGGTTAAGAAAAGATAGCACAAACAGAGCCTTTGAGAAATTACAATTGCAGCCACGCTTTAACATGGCAAGACTTTACAAGGCAAATGGCAAAGTTGCAATACCTGTTTAGAGACTGTTTCAGTTCCTTGATCTTCTGTTGAGTCATTTCTCCTCGGGAAAAATCAAAAACTTCCTCACTTAGAAGCTGGAAAAAAAAAAAAGTCACTGCAGATACCAGAAACCAGTTCTTTATAAATAAAATGAAAGTGACAAACTTACTTTCAAAATAACCATGCAATTCTCACAAATTGTTTCACTAGTTTTTGCAGCTGCAACAAGATCAGGTATAAAGCTTCGCCATTTAGCTGGCCATTCATGCTTCAAAATCTGTACAGCCAGTTAGGTGATATTCATACATGTCACAAGACTCACCTCAAGAGAAATGCTAGTCAAAATTGAACTCACAATTCTCACCGCACGACAAACACTAGTGAAAATTGAAGCCAAAATCAAAACATGATCAGAAAGAAAATTCAAGAATGACCAAGAAACAGATCCGCGCAAAGGAGGTCAAAATCCAAAAAGGAGGAAAACACTGATTTAAGAAATCAAACCATATGCTTTTCAAAGAAACCAAAAAAGGTAATAAAAGAAAGAATGAAATAAAGCAACCAAAAGAAGGGCATCACCACACTCAATACGGCTACAGCAATGTAGTAAACGCCAGATGAGATAAATACAGATTCTTTATTCCTATTACCAAGAACAGCAATCTATACCTGAACCAAAATAACATTTAGCTTGTTCACATAAAGCCTTTCCATTCGAAAAGAAGCCTCGTTACTTGAAAGCTGTACACAGACCCACAATTAGATATATCAACAGCATATGATTCAAATAGGAAACTGAATAATATTTAAAACCCCACCATCCATAACTCTATCGCAAGCATACATACCTGTACGATTACTTCGGATATGTAATTTTTCATTCCATCTCGCTGTTCGACTGGCAATGCATTCCATCTGTATTTAATAACACTTTCTAGAACCTTCAGAAATAGAAAACAAAAGCCTATATGAGCATCAACAGCCTAGCATTGATCATTTAAACTAGAACCGTCAATGAGTTAAAATCAATCAGCAAAACTCCTCCGCCTCAAAGCACATCTATACTATTTGTAGAAATATATACCAATAATGATATGGAAAACATAAAAGATCCCATAACCTCACCTGAATTAGCTGCGTTACACACTATTATTTTATGGACCTAATTCACTCATACAAGAAGCTATGCTTTGAACCTTGCAAGAGCAGGATCAAGCCAATAACTGAAGAGTAACATCTCCTCTCCTCAAAGAGAAAACAACTGGCTCTTCAATGTACCTCAGATCAATGCTAAAGCATGTGCAAGTTTCCTAACAACTTCCAATTACATAAAGGCATTCATACACGTATGCCTACGGTGGCATCTACTCTGAGGCCTTGCTCTTAGAGAAAGGGTAACCATTTGAGGCACTCCTTGCATGGTCAATAATATGTCGAATGCAGAAACACGAAATTGAACAAAGTGTGCAGCGTTAGATGTAAATGACACATTATGTATTAGAGTGGCAGACGTGCAAAGCGTGTCA
Source organism: Erythroxylum pedicellare (assembly GCA_027563575.1). Classification (NCBI taxonomy): domain Eukaryota; kingdom Viridiplantae; phylum Streptophyta; class Magnoliopsida; order Malpighiales; family Erythroxylaceae; genus Erythroxylum; species Erythroxylum pedicellare. The sequence continues at coordinate 9,763,896 of JAOQMP010000007.1, forward strand.
CACAAATGACCCAAACAAATGCATCCCAGTGAACTATCTAAATGAGCAATTCAGCTATACAGTAACCTTTATCAAACATATCATCCTTGCACTTTAGAAGCATCACTTAGAGTTTACATATATCAATGTTCTTTTGCATCCACCAGTCCCTTAACCGAACCTACCACATATTAAACCTCCTGTCAACTACCAGATCCAAAAAAATATGTCATAATTAACGATCGACAATAATGAATCACCCAATATATCAAACCCCTAATATTTGAGCCAAGTTGGAATACATCATCTGGCTCCAGAAAACAGTGATTAGGGTTTCAACTGAAAGGTACTCAACTAATGTGTCCAGGAAAAACAAACTACAAGTAACCTGTAAAGCAAAGAATTTCGTGTTCAGGCTCTTTGTATTTTGCAAAACGTGCACCACTTGCAGCCACATATCTGGATTGCCTTGTAAATCCTGCAAAATGCGGTCTGCAGCTGCCCTCTATGACCAAATGGAGCAAAGTGAGAGAATAACTAGAAGAAATTACAGTGATTAAAAATGAGAAACAGTGCTCATATCACAAACTAAGCATGGTATATCCCACTGTCGTTTTATAAAGCTCAAGGAACAGACACTAATAGCAAATAGTTTTCCTAAGCAATTGCACTCAGAGCACCAAACTACATAGCAGGAAGTATCGGTGTTTCTACTCAAAGACTAAAAAATGAACATACACAATGACCCAATCTGACAGGACTTTTGCAAAGAAATGAAGGTTGGCTGGAACTGTCTATAGGAGAGGACTTTATAGCACAAAATTCCCACTAAAAAACATTATAAATGAGAGAAGAAAGAATGCAACAGAAAAGCCAGAAAATAAAAGCAAATAAATAGGACAAACTATACAATAAAAAAGAGCACTCTCACAAAACTATCTCAACGCAGAGTCATACACGCTTCAAAAATCACTAACATAAAACCCCAAAATGAAACTGGAGTTGAACAATCAATGATTATAATGAAACTTAATACAAAGCAGCCAACCCTACAAATTTAAACCTTTCAACCAAGTAAACGTAATATTGAACCACAAAGAGCATACGAACGCGTTTTCTTTCCAAGCTCCTGATTCAGTAGAACTTGAACCCCAACTCTCATCGTGACCACATAAATTTTGGGAAAGGTCGAGAAAGGAAAAGGCACAAAAGACCTGGAAGCGTAAGTGGAGACCAAGAAAATAGGAGCTTTGCACAGCAAGCAAAATGAGAAACAGAGAGAGAAAGAAAAACCCAAACCTCTTCTTTAGATCCAGTGCCATAGAATGCAGCAACAGTAGCATCGAGTAGAGGAACATCAATCGGTTGGCTTATATCCCTAAGCTTCTCGGCAGCCATAGCCAACGAAGCCATTTTACAATCAACCAACACGTCTCCGCCAAAAACCCCAACACTCAGCTAACTTGCCAAAAACCTAAAAAAGAGAAAGTAAAGAACAAGCGGAAAATTCTAGATATTGAGAGAGAAAAGGAAGAGGGAGAGGGTTTAAGGTTTTCTCTCTTTTGAAAAAAACAAAGGAAAGAGAAGCAACAGCTTAGAGAGAAAGATACAGGTACGGTAGCGTTAGAAGTGTACGAGGACGACCGCTTGAAATTTAAGCAAAGGGCCACAAGTGAAAAATGTCTAAACCCAATAGGATGGGGTTTTGCTTTTAATCCTGTCGCGGCGCCAGAGCCGCGTGTGAATTCTGGAAACTCTTTTCCTTAAATAGTCCTTCAGTAGTTTTTACGACTGACTCCAATTACGTTTACATAAATAACTCCGTGTCAAAAATATGTACATTTTTAAAATACGGAGTGAAATTGTAGCACTAAAGGTAAGGAGAACGGTGGGGACTAATGAGCCGTACATGTAGCAAGGAGGGTGTACCATATGAATTTTCCAAGATTTTTGGGCGCATCGCCATTCTACCGGATCCCACCGTGACGTATATCCATTATCCAGCTTGCTTTTCTTTTGGCATATTCAAGTTCAATTCAATTCCATTCCATAATTTTCTTCATTGATCATCGAAAATTGACGATATCGAACTGTACAGATGTAAGTAAACTAGGAGAGACTATTATTCTGAAATGCCCTTTGCTTTTGTAGCACCTATATATTCATTTGCCTTTCTTACTAAGATTTTCAATACTTAAAGAATAGTTTAGCTTTGCTTTTATTTTTATTTTTATTTTCGTATTCCGCTTTTTCTAAAAGTAAAAAACTCTTTAATTTTTAATATATTATACATTTTAATAATAACAACAAAATTAGAAATAAAAGTTGAAGAAAATTTAATTGTACTAAGTGTTTCAATCTCTTATGCTATATTTATTAATAAATTAATTCCAAATTTAGAGAAAATTATAATAAATTAAAGAAGATATTTCTAAATTTTTATTCTAAACTAATATTAAATTTTAAAAATACAAAAATTTATTATTATTGATTATTTACCGTCTATTTAATTTATCTGTTTTAAAATATTATATACTTATTAGAATAGTTACCAATATTTAGCATTTTCTATTTTCAAAATTATTTTTATTTTAAATTTTAATTAACAAGAAATATAAATAAAATAGTTATTTTAAATAATCAAATTATGACATTCAAATTGACAATGTTTTAAAAACCATAACGGACTTCAAACTGGTCGAAGGAAAGATTTAAAGCTTAAAGGTTTAATCGACATTAAACTACACTTTCATCCAAAGTATTTGCATCAACTTCTTTTTCTGTATTCAAATAAATTATATATTAGTAATGTATAAAATTATTCTTAGTTATAAATTTGTAATACATTATACTTTTATCCTAAATATGATCAAAAGAAGATATAAATTGATCATCAGTAGATGTTCTTAATTCATTCGTTGTGAAAAACGCATTTTCTTCATAAATCGTCTTTTCAATTTCATTATAATCAAGATCAGGCGATGAGTCTTCTTTTTTGAATTAAAAATTGTTATGATTAATACAATCAATACCAACTAGATCATATGTTCTTTTCTTGCTGAGTGCTTTGAATACATAACAGAGAAATTATAAAGTCAATAATAAACATAAAATTAATGGAAAATGAAAACAAAACTATAAAATACATGTTCTTCATTCTCAAACATAAGTAATGTGAAAGCTCATTCAGTTTTTGATGTTCCAAACGATTTCATTTCTTTGTATGAATATGTTCAAAAACACTCCAATTACATTGACAACTTGATGTAGAAGTTGTTTGACTAAGTAATTTAATAACGAGTTTTCTCAATATTGGAGCACTTTCACCCAATAATCCATCACTCATCTATATTTTAAATTAATAATTATGAAAAATAAACATATATATTAGCAATAAGTAAAGAATGAATTAAAAGTATAAAAACTTACGAGGCCGCATTTTTTTCATCAAAAATTCTCTCTTTGTTGATGATTTAGCAAAATTGTCTAAACCTTCACGATATATTTTTTTATGAAAGGTAAATAATATATTGAACAAAATCATATATACAATGATCTTTGGAGCATACCCCGATCAACACAGTAATCCAAAAAAATACATGAAACTCCCCAATACATCTGAAGTATCAAAATATAATAAGATCCATGGGGTACGATCTATATAAGATTCTATACATGGCTGTTTTAATTTTTAGAACTACATCTAAGCTCATAGCAGAAGCAAACTCTAGCTGTATGAGGTTTTTTGTCTTCCATATTATGTGTATGGTACACATTAATGCAAGTCTAGCAGCTTTGCTTTTAAGACATGCTCTAGTGTAGTCTTTTTAGATCCATTTGATTGCACTAGCTAGTATGAACATGGTTTGGGTCAATCCTAGCCATTCTCGGATTACATTCCAAACTTCACCTGTAGAAGAGCATTTGAAAAATAAGTGGTCAACAGTTTCTAGTTCATCATTACAAAAGCCACATGTTCGATCTATCTCCAAAAATTGTAGATTATCCTTAGTTGGTAATCTATTTCGAAGACTAAACCATGCAATGAAGGAGAATTTTGGAGGTATATACTGCTTTCATATAAAAGCCATCCATGGTCTTCATGTATAGTTGACTCTCAAGAGTTTATAAATTTTCTGTGATGAAGGAGTTCCATTTACACACAGCTTTTGCATGCCATGGACTACTTCCCTTCGGCCTCTCATTTTTTCCACTAGTTCATCCCGAATCCACACCAATTTTTTCAACAATGATGAGTCACGGTTGTGGAGAACCCAATCCTAAATGGATATACCCTTTAAATACACTTCATGTATCCATCTTATCCATAATAAGTCTACTTTAGCATGAATATTCCATAATACTTTGGCTAAAGGCCAAGTTCCATTGTTTGCAATTTTTCAATCCTAGACTACCTTCATCTTTTGGAGTACATATATTTTCCCATGCCACTCTAAAGTTCTAGCCACCCCATAGGAATAGTCTAAAAATGGAGGTATGCCTCTCCTGGACGGCTGTAAGAACAGGAAATGCTTGGAGCCAAAAGGAAAGCACTCCTTGGATGACTGAATTTAGGAGTTCAATTTTGCCCGCATATGAAAGGGATTAGCCCTTCCATGAAGTGAAATAAGCCTCTACATATTCTATAAGCACAAAAAACTAAGCCACCGGAACCTTCATAGGTGCCAATAGGACTCCCAAGTATCGTACATAAAATTCCCCTAAAGGGTACTCCACCATTTATCTTATGTTCTCCCTCTCATATCCATACACCCCTGCTAGGTATATGTTGAACTTTGACACATTCACCTTCAGCCCTGCAACCCTCGGTAATTCATCCAGCACATCTAATAGTATGCCTATGGAAGTTTGATCACCTCTACAAAATAGCATAAAATCATCCATAAAAATGAAGTGGTTAATTCCAAGCTGATTACACTTTGGATGGAAGTGAAATTGAGAAGTTGTTGTTCTACTTTTTAACAACCTTGAAAAATACTCCAGCCCCAGTAGGAATAATGTGGGTGACATTAGATCACCTTGTCTTAGTCCTCTTCGGCCTTTGAACATCCCATACAGTAAACCATTTATTGAGATTGAGTAGGAAGTAGTTTGCACACATTCCATGACCCATCATATTGGACCCTGTTTCTATAGCCCAACCTCATAGTCATGAAATGTGAGCTTATTCCAATTAAAAACACCTTAACCATTATCGATTCATCTTCATGCTTTGATACCATAACATGTAAGCCTCGTTTCCGGAGTCCAACTCTTGAGTCATGAAACCCTAAATGTTAGGTCCTGGGTCTAGAAGTTCGCCGTGGTGAACGAACGAGCACTTTTGTGAAAATCCTTCGGGAAAAGTTCGTCGCGGCGAACTCTTGACTTTTCTGCAGCGAAGTTCCCATATTAGATCTAAGCATCTCTTTGCATAATTACGCCGCGGCGAGAAACTTGACTTTGCCACGGCGAAGATGCACAATTAGCCATAATAAGACATTTCGGGAAGGGTTCACTCAATAGCCTTCCCTAGGTCTCTACATCTATCCAATCCTTACTTTCACTCTAAGTTGTCCCAAATTCACTCCCTCTAAGGTAACATCATTTAATGACAATTCAACTACTAATGTTATTTCGTCAAATTCTCAAATCTCTACTCAATTTATTCACTACTACAACTAATTCTAATCCTTCACAATTTCCTATCTTTTTTTTTTCCATAACACATCTTACTTATGTGTAACCATAATTCTTGTTCAAAAATTCATCCTCTCAAATCAATTACTTTCTCAAGTATCTCTAATTTCAACTCAACCTTATCTATACACAAATTCATATTTTCACTCAATGGCATCCATACATAATTCATAATTCATTAACATCAAAGGATAAGAGTTTTTACAAAGCCATAATGACATTTCAAACCATAATACATCAATGTCTCATAATCCCAAAATACATAAGATACTTGAACTAATAATATTGAAATGCAATGAAAAGCCTCATTGTTACAAAATCTAGCTTAAAATACAAAAATATGCAACTTGGAGCGATTCCTTGTCCCTCTTTCACTCGATCTCATGTTCTTTACCTAAAGATGGGACGGATAAAAGGGGGTGAGCTTAAAGCTCGTAGGTAACAAGTTTATAATTGAGAAACAAGCAAAAACCCTTTTATAAAACTTATTTTCATTGAACCTTTTCATAACCAAAGTAATTCCGCATTTAAAAATCATAAAACACTTATTTTATGAAATTCTCAATTTGTCAAACAATTCACAATAGTACAAATCATGTATGCATCCATCTTGTCAAACATATCATGAGCACATAAGCACATCAGAATGGTTTGGGTGGATACAAAACAAAATGTACTACATATTTCCCATAATGGTCCTGTGTAACCATGAACAAAACGTACTAATGCAGTCTCAAAAAATGGTTTTGCGTAGTTATGAACTTATGGGAGTCTATGAAGGAGTTCCATGCCACTAGCGTGCAGGCCGAAGAAGCCTTTTGTCAAAGTACATTTGACTTAACTTAGGGGACCACCACAAACCCACATAACACGTAATTCATGACTTGTAAACTTGTTGCCCACATTGGCACATTTTTGAAACTTAATTTTTTATAAACATGAGACGTGTCGAAGCTATGATTTCATAAACATGTTATCTTTTAAAAAATCACCTTCAAAGTCTTTTCATAAATCATCACACAACTCATATAACAACATATTGCGCTTTCTCAAATAATTCAAAAGCAATAAATGCAACATTTATGATGCAATTGAAAACATTAAACTTATTTGATTCAAAGAAAAATTAGTGGCTTATTTACTCTATTATAAACATGTAACCCACCTTGATTTCCTTATTTAAAGACTTGCTCAAAGGTGCCTCACACTTCGCTCCTTTTGCCTTCCTTGATTTCCTTTAACATTAGCCAAAAATTCCATCCAATAGGAATTCCAATTTATGATTAGGTAAATGAAGAAATATGATAATACTTTCTTCTAGAAAAATGTTCCCCATTGTCTTAAGTTTTTAATGACTCCAAAATAATTCAATTTGGTTTAGTAATTTAAAAGTTATATTCCAAACAAGTTTGGACTATTCTTATACTAAAATAATATTCTATGCTCAACTTCCATCCAAAACTTTAAATTCCTAAAAACTGAATTGGAACTTTATTTCTCCTACAACTTGTATCCCTATGTCTCTAGTTTACTGAAAATCAAAAATCATTTCATTTGGATAACTACAGTAACATTTATGCCTAAAATACCAAAGTATGTTCAAGCTGTGTAGGAAAAATTTCGCCGCGACGAACTTTGATTTTCTTCAATGTTGGTTGCGGCGAACCACAAAGTTGGCAGCAACGAACCATGGAGACTTCCCCGCGGTGAACCAAAGAGTTGGACACTGTGAACTTTCGCAGAAACTTGACTCTTCTCTCAAAATTTTTCCAGATTCTCGCTCCTAACATCTTACACTTAACATATCTTATACAAAAATCATCCTTTCTACTTCATTTCCAACTTCATTTCAACTCAATATCATTCATAAACCAATTCATAATCTATACTTGTTCATTAACCAAAAAGATTAAAACATTTTTATATACCATTCATCAACAATTTCCTACACACATTCAACTTCATTTTCACTTTCATTTAACTTCTAAATGTCTCCAAACATGCATCATTCATCAAATCAAGAAGAATCATACTTGTACTCACTTGATTTAGCTTCAAATTCTTTAAACTTTTTTTAGATCTTTAAAACCCTAACTTGATCTTCTTTTCTTTTCTCTCCTTCTCTTCTCTTTGTTATTTTCTCTTCTTCTCTCCATCAAACACGTTTCCTCTCTTATTCAAAGCAAGACAACGTTTCTTATTATCCTTCTTTTCTCCCACGATATTCTCTTCTTCTTTCTTCTCTATGTTTTCCTCTCCTCTCTTTTCTTCTCTCCACGTTTTCTTCCTTTTCTTCTAGTTCAAGATGCATTTTCTTGGCCTTCCAAGTATACCCCTCATTAGTCTTGTTATCCCAATTTTGCCCTTCACTTTAAGCCTTATAGTCTTTTAACCTTAATTGTCTTGCCAAAAATGCCCTTATACAATCTTACAACATTAATACTTTAATTCCATCAATTTACCCATGTCATAAAATCCTACTAACCTTTTAGCTCCAAAAATAATCCCATAAGGACCTCATAATTTATTTAAATCATGCTTATTCCTCAAGAAAAATTTAGGGGCCAACACATCACCTCCTGGAGGGATATTAATGTTTTATTTGTTTCCTTATTAACTATCATTTTATTTCCTCTATTAAATTGTAATCTATTTTCTTCAAATCCTAACCATATAGTTCAATTATGCTCTTCATCTCTTATCTCCCCCTTAAGTGATGAATTGAATATTGATGATGGAAAGAAAATCTTCAACTCTAAAAAAGTGGCATCCATAATGATATATATTTGTTTCATAACGAGATCATAATTATGATAACGTTTTTTTATTTAAGGCATACTCTAACAAATACAATGAACTATACAAGGATCTAGCCAATTCACTCGGTTTTAGTCATCCATAAATATTACAAATCAAAGAATGTTAAAAATGTAAGAATTAGGAGAGTGCCTCACATATAAAAATATTAAGGAAAAGAATGCATTAAGAAACTTAGTAACTCTTTGCTAGAATGAAAGTGTCACTCTTAAAGTTTAAAATTAGCAAATTTGAAAATAAACATGAAAACAAGTGTTTCATTAGCTAAATCATTAATACCCATACCATAACCAAATCTACTCTCTATAAAATTGACAATTGCATTCTTAGTTTTTCATTTCATAGTTGAGGTTGTTAAGTCCTTATTAATGTATCTTAATCTATCTTTTCCTAAGATATACATCTTAACAAATTACATAGTTAGTAGACTTATCAAAAAGGCTCTAGCCTAGTCAAGATGGGGTCCAAACTAAAGTGAATGGGTTTAGCTTGAGATGACTTGGCTTTAGGCTAGGTTCAAGTTTTTTTTCTTAACTTTTAGGCTTTATGAGAAGCTTGAGCTTGGGCTCCATAGTCTGAACCTAGTTGAAGCTCGAACCTTATGCATAAAAAAGATGACACCATTTTATTTATCTAACAAAATAATGATATTTCATTACTAAGAATACATATTTCATGCATAAATGAAATGACAATTTTTTGTTTATGTAACAAAATGATGCCATTTTGTTACTAAGCAAATATAGATTTAAATAGTTTCTCACTACCTAATATGGTTGTTTCTTTGCTTTAGTTATTGCTCGTTGGTTGTTGCTACTTGCATCACTATTGCTCACTTTATTGCTTTCTTTAGTTGCTTTGTCACTCGTGGCTGCTCGGTTTACTATCCATCTTCTTCTTCAAATAGTTTTTATTTTTCCTTTTCTAAGTAATTGCTCAATTTGGATTTGTTTTTTTCTTATTTTGTTGTAAATAAAACTTGAGACATTTCTTTTTTGTTTACATTCTACTTTATAGACAAGAAAAGGAGAATTAGTTGTCAAATAAGTAGGGTAGGTATTTTTAAGTGAAATTTGAACTGATAGTAAATATTAAAGTACTTGGGATTTCATTAGTTTGACTCTAGAGTTTGATGCTTTGCTTTTACTTTTGCCTTCAGCTTATCATTGTTATTTTTCTATCTTCTTTATCTCTATTTTAGATAATTGAAATCTCCTTATACATCAACAAGAAACAAGACATGTTTAAATCTTGTTTGTTGGCTCTTGATAACTTTTGTTTCAACTTCTATTTATTGTAATGTGATTTTATATCTTTTATTTCCCTACTTACTATTCTAATCCAATTTTCTATTTGTTTAATATGAATTTTAGTATCTTTGTTTCAG
>JAOQMP010000007.1:9786834-9816734 GCA_027563575.1 Erythroxylum pedicellare
TTATTATCAATATCCAACATGTTGGCGTTTTACACCCTAAAATATCCTGCGGGTGTAAACCGCCAACTTAATTTAGCTTAAAATAATTCAAAATTTCCCCTGAAGTCAGAACACTAATTTTACCCTTATAGAAGAGTGTAATGTCCTGAGCATAACCATTCAACTACCAAATTGACTTCATTAGACTCTCAAATCTCATCTCATTTGTCTCATCAAGTTCAACTACATCTAATCAATCATAATTCCTATCTTTCCTTTCCATAACATCTCACTTATGATATATATATATATCAACAATTCATGTTCAATATCATCAACTCAAGTCGATAACTTCTTTACGTATATCTAATTTCAACTCACATCATCCATACACCATTCATATTTCATTACCATCAAAAGAATAAAGTTTTACAAATCTTTAATGGCCTTTCAAGCCACAATACATCATCGTCTCAAAATCTCAAATTTCAAAAGATTCTTGAGTAAATAAACTTGAAATGCAACTAAACATTGTGCTTTCCCAGAACCAATTCAAAATACAAAATAAGCAAATTTGGAGAAATTCCCTTAGGCTCTTGATCATTTGATCTCTTAGCTATCACCTGAAGATGGGGCAAAAGGGGGTAAGCTTGAAAGCTTGTGGGTAACAGTTTATAATAGAAAAATAAGAGAATCCTTTAAAAACATTCACTTGTTATAGAAAATTCTCATTGACTTCATAAAACACATGTTTCACATCATATAGTCAAATTATCAAACTCCCCAACATGAATGCATCAAACTTGTTCATATATGATAAGCACATAAGCACATCATAATGGTTTGGGTGGATCCAAAAAGGAACGTCATTTCCTATAAGAGTCCTATGTAGCCATGAACAAAACGTACTAACGCAATCCCACATAATGGTTTTGCATAGTCGTGAACTTATGGGAGTCTATAAAGTAGCTCCATGCCCCTAGCAAGTAGGTCAGAGAAGTCTTTTGTCAAAGTGCACATGACTTAACTTAGGGGACCACCATAAACCCACATAACATGTAATTTATGACTTGTAAACTTGTTGCCCAAAATGACACATTTTCGAAACTTGATTTCATAAACTTGATATCCTTTCAAAAATCATTTTCATTCTTCATTTCATAAATAAATCACACAATTCATATACCAAACATGTAACACTTTCTCAAAACATTTTAATGGCAATAAATGCACATTTATAATGAAATTAAAATCATTAAACTTCTTTGATTCAAAGAAAACATTGGTGGCTTATTTATTCTATTATAAACATGTACCCACCTTGATTTCCTTGCTTAAAGACTTGCTCAAAATGTATTTTCTCTTGTTTCTCTTACCTTTCTTGATTTCCTTCATCAATGGCAAAATCCCATTAAATAGGAATTCAAATTGGAGAACCCATAAGTCATATTCACTAAAATTGATCTTAGAATACTTAAACCCATGCATTTTCTAAACTTCATGAACCAAAATCCTCCCAAAAATCCAAAAGATTCCAAGTGATCTTACCTGGATTCTTTACCAAATGGAGAGATCTTTGGCTCAAATGGAAGCTCTTGTCTTCCTTTACCTTTTTCTCTTCTTGAACCATTTCAAAATCTCTCTCAAGACTAAGAAATGATGAAACCCTAGCTCAACTCTCTTCTTTTCTCTCAACCAGTGAAATTCTCTCCTCTTTCTTTCTTATTTTCTCTTCTTCTCTCCCAATTCACATTTTTCCTTCTCTTAAATGCTAGATTACATTTCTTTCTTCCATTTCTACCCTTAATGAGTCCAAAAAGTTCATTTTACCCTCCCTTATAGGCTTATGTTTTTTTAACCTTAAGTGTCTTGCTAAAAATACCCTTGAACATCCTTATAACCTTTACACTTTAATTCCACTTACCCATTCATGACCTTGATCCGATATCTCTAGAGAAAGTTATGCTAATTGATAAATATCTTCTATGCACTGTTCATAAACTTCTTCTGGGTACTGTTCGTCTTACATCTTCTATTCTAAGTTTGACTCTGTAGATGATAGAATCTATCTTCAAGGTCTTCATGAAAGTTGTACATCTTGAAGTTATCTTTCAAACCATCAAAAATGACCTTGATTTGATATGTCTAGAGAAAGTTATGCTAATTTTTTAACATCTTCTATGCATTGTTCATAAACTCCTCCTAGGTACTGTTCATCTTACATCTTCTAGTCCAATTTTGACCCTCTAGATGACAGAATCTATCTTCATGGTCTTTATGAAATTTTTAGATCTTGAAGTCCTCTTTCAAAATTTAAGAACTACCTTGATCCAATATCTCTAAAGAAATTTATGCCAATTGATAAACATCTTCTATGTCCAATTTTGACGCTCTAGAATCTATCTTCAAGGTCTTTATGAAAGTTTTATATCTATAAGTCCTCTTTCAAACTATAAATGAATGACCTTGATCCGATATCTTTAGAGAAATTTATGTTAATTGATAAACATCTTCTATGCTCTATTCATAAACTTCTTTTGGGTACTGTTTATCTTACATCTTCTGGTCCAAGTTTGACCCTCTAGATGATAGAATCTATCTTCAAGGTCTGCATGAAAGTTGTAGATCTTAAATTCCTCTTTCAAACTATTAAGAATGACCTAGATCTTATATCTTTAGAGAAAGGTATGTCAATTGTTAAACATCTTCCATGCACTGTTCATAAACTTCTTATAGGTACTGTTCATCTTACATCTTCTAGTCCAATTTTGACCGTCTAGATGGCATAATCTATCTTTAAGGTCCGCATGAAAGTTGTAGATATTAAATTCCTCTTTCAAACCATCTAATAATTACCTTGATCTAATATCTCTAGAGAAAGTTATGCTAATTGATAAGCATCTTCTATTCATTGTTCATAAACTTCTTCTTGGTATTGTTCATCTTACATTTTTTGGTCTAATTTTGACCCTCTAAATGACAGAATCTATCTTTAAGGTCTTCATGAAAGTTGTATATCTATAAGTCCTATTTCAAACCATCTAAGAATGGCCTTGATATGATATCTCTAGAGAAAGTTATGTAAATTGATAAACATATTTTATGCATTGTTCATAAACTTCTTCTGGGTACTTTTCATCTTACATCTTCTAGTCCAATTTTGACCCCCTAGATGATAGATTATATCTTGAAGTCTTCTTTCAAACCATCTAAGAATGACCTTGATTCGATACGTCTAGAGGAAGTTATGTCAATTGTTGCAAAATAGGTCTTACATTAAAACTTCTTCTAGGTATTGTGCATCTTATATTATATAGTCCAGTTTTGACTCTTTAAATGATACAATATCACTTTGATGTCTCATAAAAGCTATAGATCTCGAATTCCTCTTTAAAACCATTCTAAGATCACCTTAATTAGACATCTATGAAGAAAGTTATGCCAATTTTCTTGAAATAGGTTCAATATGATTGAGGACAAAACCTTGTTTGATTCCTTTGGCCATAACTTTGTTGTCTGACCTCCAAATGAGATGATTCTTATTTCTAAATAAATTAGAGGCATAGAACTTCAAATGATATGATGGAAGTGAATTTTAATTTAGTCCCTAAAACTTTCAATTTTTGGAGGGATGTTAAGAATAATTCAGAAATGGGGCCCAACACTTATGGTATCAAAGAATGAAGATGAACTGAGGACGACTAATGAGGGTTAATTGGAATAACCATGCATGCAAGCACAAGCAAATGTTTTTATGACATTCGAGTTGGGCTCTAGAATCGAGGGTCCAACAGGTGAGAACCCCTAGCATCGTCCATGTCCGTTAAATGGACTTTAGATCCGTTAAATGGACCTTCTCAGGTTTTGAATGGCCTCTAGCCCCGTGTATGTCCATTAGGCGGACATGTATGTCTATTTAACGGACATACACTATACACATTTGAAAATTTGCATTTTCGACCCTTTAAATGGTAGAATCTCTCTTTAGAGTCTAAACAAAAGTTCTACATCTTGAAGTCCTCTTTGAAACCATCCTAAACTGACCTTAATCAGACATCTCTAGTGAAAGTTATGCCAATTGTTCCAAGATAGGTACAATATGATTGACGATATAATCATGGTTGATTCTTTTGGCAATAACTTCATCACCCAACCTCCAAATGAAGTGATTCTTGAAGCAATAGATTCCTAATACATTTTTCTATCTCTCCACAAAAATCGATGGCCTTTGGTGTCAATTTCAAAAGGATGGATGGAGAGAAAGTGAGGGTTCATTGAAATAACCCTATAGGGTATTCCACTCTCACTTTATGACTCCGAATAGTTAGGCTCTAGAAATCGGGTCCAACAATTTAGCTCCTTAATGTTTTGGGATGTTGTCATTTGGCTTCATTCTTTTATCCACCTACTGCATGCGTATTATTCATTTGCCTATGTCATTTTGGTCTCAATTTACTTCCATTTTCTTTACATGAAATAACATTACTTGCATGGCATGCATAGTGTAGATTTTCTACTTCTTTGTGTTTCTTATCTTTTAATTTTCTTTTTCTTACTCCAGGAAGCCAGGTGAATAGTAATCGTCAAGAAATGACTCAAATATTGTGCTTTCGACTCACTTTAACTTCTTTGCTTCTAAATTGTGCCTAAAATCACATATGAGTCAAAGTGAGTATCTTAAATATTTTTATAAAAATAATCAGTAAATGTTATGGAATAAATGCATAAACAATGAAACACATATCAATTTACCCCACCGTTTTTTTTTTGTCGTCCTCAGGTAAAACATCAAAATTACTCTCAAAGACCCAAAGCATTTACTTAATTCCTATATTTTCCAAGACTATATAATCATAAGCAAAGATGAATGACTTTAAAAAATCACAACAAGAAATCAACATTCCAAGCTTTCATTCATGATCAATCAATATTCAATACCTTTAAAAATTGAGCAATCTAATGGTAGATTCAAAAAATATGTTTAAACAAGATATGTTCATGCGTACACTTAACACCATTCATGATCAAAACATACCATAACTTTGCATATAATTTCATTTCTCCACCACTAAGATTCATATGCAAAATCATGAATCAAAGGACTTTTCATGGTTGTAATGTGGGCAAAGGTAAAGTGAGATGTATTTGGTTAAAGTAGCATGAAAGCCATCAAAGCTAGTGAAACAAAAGTAACAATCAATGAAATATCAAGTGCACAAGTTAACATTCATACAAAACTGGGTACCGTCAGCTATGATGAATGCAACACTTATATTTCACAACTCAATTTGGCTCTCACACCATAAACCTTCACAAGAGGTGCTTCATCCAAAACAACCTCCACCTTATATGTAATATACTCAAATAACTAATTCATTACAACTTTAGGAGAATGCATTAATCATAAACAACTTTTCAACACATATACACTTCCTCCTTAATAAATTTATTTAAACATTTTTTCTTTCTTTTTCTTCTTTTCTTTTCTTTTCTTCTTTTGCTTCTTTTTTTATAAACTTTAAAAGAAACTACATTAATATGAGAAATTCAATGACATGACATAAAATAACATCCCAATCATTATAATCAACCACACACATACATACCCCCACACTTAGAATTTTGTATACCCACAAACTTAACACTCATAAATGCTCCACTAGCTTTATGGATTAAGTAGGAAATTATTTAAGTTTAAAAGCAAATAATGTGGTTTATACAAAAAGAAAAGTATAAAGCTCAAAGGGGTTGTCAAAAGGAAAATCATATAATGGGTAGGCTATTTGGCTAATGTAGCTTGGAAAAAATGAATGCATAATCATTTTCATGTTAATGCATGTGATAAGAATGTGGTCTTGAATAAAAAATCAAAGCAAAGATAGGATGTACATGTCATGAAGGTCACACATTATCAAGGGACAATGAGACTGATATGTATATGTCAGTCAATTAAGGCTCAAAATCTCACTAGCTTTGTCTACCACTAGTCACTACTCTTCTAAAGATAATGCACAACGACCAATCACAAGAGTAAAAGTACACGCTCAAGTTGTAATGAAATTCTCTAGTAAATTTGTTCTCTAATCATGACTATATAATCCTAGAAGCAACAAAAAATAAGAATATGTTTGTTTTGTTTGTTTCATTATTTCTCTCAATTTATTGAAAACTGAAAAAACTAAGAAGCAAACAACTAAAAACACACATGCATATAAAAAGAAATGTGAAAATTTAAAGAAAAGAAATATACTTCCTTTGGGTTGCCTCCCAAGAAGTGCCTTTGTTTATATAACATACTAATCCTATAGAGCATATGTCTGAACATAACAGAGGGTATTCGAAAACATACTCTATGAAAATAGTACATTAAGACAATCAAACTAACTCATTAAATGCATCAAACATATCATAAGCATTCTAAGTGTTTAATTCTTACCATTTCATTCACAAACATAAAGTCATATGTCATTACAATTCACAACTCACATATACATTACACAACATTCATTTGAGTTCAATCTCAGTACCAAAAATATAATATGAAATGGGATGCTAATACATAAGACATCTATCTAAACTTATCATATTCATCTTATCAGACCTTTGATTCATTCTTGTCCCCAAAATGCAAGTACTAGACTTCTACTATATCACCTTAGTAACTAGAACTCTCTTAAACCTGAAAAACAACGTTGCAATTTTGATGAGTTTGCAAACTCAGTGAGTGAACCATCATCGATGTATTCACTTAAGTTAGATCACAAAAACAAGTTATAACCTAGTTCAACAAGTATCTCAAGCCATCCAGTATTAAATACCATATTACATTTCATCATACTTCAACAAGTACATCATGTAAGCTAGCATTGCATATCACAACACATCCTCCATTTATTTCAATTGTAATTCACTATTTCAAAACAATTCAATAATACATTTCATTTCAATCATTTGATTCATGTAGGGATGTATATGCAAATGCACATATGTCTCTATTTTTATTTTTGCTTTGTTGTGACCAAGTACCTATCAACCCAATTTATTGTCTCGTATCCATTGCAGACACCGAGATCATTTTTGGCCCATATCCATTGTAGATACCGAGTCCATGTCATCTGAGCCTGAGGCTCTTTTTCACAATCCTGAGCTCAATGCTCTTTTACCACTTCGATCTCTCTAGTCACAACTCCTTTATTTGATCATGCATTTCAATATGATGAGATGCATCATTTCATATGTCATGCTTTCATTTCAGCATAGTCATGCCTTATATCAAGATCCTCATATCTAAGTCCGACATTTATCAATCAATTGTACGCACATTTTAGATTAACATTCAATTCATACAAAAGCACATATTGTAATAACTCGTTTCTATATTGAAGGATTTAACTGTTAGAATGAGTCATATCATGTGAGACTAAATGAAGTGCATTCCACTTGCATACATCACATTCTTATATATACATGAATCATGATTTAGGGACATTGTTAAAATAGTATATGAACTTAATTAACATATCCCAAGGTATGAAAGATCTTCAAGGATTATGATGTAATTATGTGTTGATTATGTCTTGAATTTTATGTGATGGATTATAATTAGTGAATTAGGAATTTATTGTTTTAATAAAGTAATTGATAAGGTGATATGTGCATCTCGAAGAAAATGTTAAAGGATAAAACAAAATGCTACATAGGAATTTAGGTTGAATGAACCTACGAAATAGTAACATGTGGCATTAATAATAAAGTGACAATTGGTTTGAATACATGAGTGACAAATGGTGGTATAGTTGAATGACACATGGCCTAGTGATTAAATGATAAGTGGACTAGTTATGGAGTGACAATTAGGAGTGTAAGGTAAAGACATGTAACATGGCAATGTCATGCCAAGTGTCCATCTTCTTCACCACACACCTCACCCACGTCTCTTACACTTGCAAGACCACCTTCTTTCATGCTTTGGTCTTATGTTTTCTCTTTCTTTCTCTCACCAACGACACACGCACATAAGTTCCATAAACTTTGAATTTTTGCCCAAAATCCTACACCTTACCACTTCAAAATCTAGTTGTCTTCATCTTGTTGTTGAAGCCCCCTTTTGTTTTCATCTTCTTCTTGGAATATGCTTTATGTTTGCAAGTTTGGAGGGCTAGGATATCCTGTGGATTGAGGTGAAAGCAGAGTTAAACAAGTAAGTGATTTCTTGCCTTATTGTGATATATCTTAGCATAACATTCATGGCGATTAAATTGAGATAGAATACATGTAGGGTTGATGATAAGTTGTGTTGGATTTTGATGAATGAATTGGTTTTGTTTTGGTGCATGAAAATAGTAGGTTATATGAATGGTTTAGGTAAAGATTTGAAATGTTAATAAGGGCGAAGTTCTATCAAAGAGGGATGTTATTGAAGTGTTCTAGAATTTGACAAAGTTAGGGTTATATGTATAATGATATTTGGTGAATGATGAAGAACCAAATAAATAGAGTTTTGATGAGATTTATGTAGCTAATTTGGTAGTTGAATTTGCACGAATTGAAGTTACATATAAAGGTATGAATTGTGGAAATTTGGAAGAGTTTGATTTGTCTTTAGGGTTAATAAATTCGTAGGAAAGTGAAGGAAGAATGTAGGGCACGATCGTGGCCCTCAAGTGCACGATTGTGGCCTGGTCATTTTAGGTTTTATTACAATTGTGGCCCTCAGTGCATGATCGTGGCATAGATGTTTATCTTTTTTCATGATCGTGGGAAGGTTCCCCACGACTGTGGGCAGTGCTTTTAATTGATGAGCTTAGTTTTGTGCAATTATTGAACCAAATGATAATAAGGCACTCTAATTGGTGTTTTTGGAGTTGATTAGAGCTAAGATGAACCTAAAAGGGTATATGAATATTGAAGAACATGAAGGTAGTTTGAATGGGAATTTGAATAAACGTATAATTTATGGCTTAGGAATGGATTAAGATCTTTGCATAAAGTTACATACCTAGAAAGTCAATTGAGAATGCATGGAATATAATATATATACATATGAATAATTGAGCATCCATTTGATTAAACAAGTTAGTGATGTGTAAATATGTGTGTAGTGTATGATATAGAAGCACAAATTGAGCATCCGCAACTAAACATTGTCGATTCGTCAAGGCAATAGCTAATTGGAGCATACTGTGAGTAACCTAGATGTGAAATATCAATTATATATGTGGTTCTGGTTGAATTAATTTGATATAATTATGATATTGATAATTCTAGACATTGACTATCAAAGGAGTTCAATATTCGAGAATGTATTGGAAGTGCTATCTACTTATATATGAATATGGGTAAATAAGTGCTCAACTGAATGTTGAATGCCAAACTTAGATCTGATGAATGTGTTGTATGAATGTGCACCCTGAATGAGAATTATTGATAACATAATATGCGATTTGATGCATTTCGTGACATTGATATGCATGATCAGATAAAGGAATTGTGAATGGAGTGACCAAAGTGAAAAGGAGCTTAAAGCTCGAAAATGTGCACAAAGAGCCACAAACTCAATTATTAATGAACTCGGTATCTATAAGGAATACAAGACAGTATCTGAAATGGGCCCGATGTCCACAATGGACATGGAATAGTTAAATAGGTGCTCAGTCATAACAAAATTAAAAGAAACTGGAGTCACATGTGCATTTGTATATATATATATACATATCATGTATGTGTTATGCGGATAGTTGTAAAGAATTGCTAAATTATATTGAAATATTAATATAAAATGTTTGTGTACATATTGTTGAAATGAATGATTGAGATGAGTGACTGGATTATTTGAGATGACTACATGAAATGTTTGTATTCATAATGTGTTTGTTGAAATGTGATATATATATTTATTATGATTTGGTATGCAAACTAAATGATGTGATAAATGGGAATTGGTTTTGAAGAATGTGATATATTTGAGAATTTGGATTATATGATGTGTTGTTGTGTCCTGACTTGAGTGAACACATCGATGATAGTTCACTCACTAAGTTCACAAACTCATCAAAATGGCATCGTTGATTTTCAAGTACCACAGTAACTTAGCTTTTAAGGCAATCTCATAGTAGCCTAGTATTGTTAAATTTTGGAAACAAGAATGGCTCAAAGGTCTGGACAGTTGATACTTATGGAGTCTAGATAGAATACTTTTGTTTAGCTTCTCATTTCATGTTGTACTTTTTATATAAAACCTTAAATTCTTAAATGTTATGTTGAGTACAAACATGGATGGTGAAATGAAATGTCAATGTAAGTAAGTTTCACAAATGAGGAGTTTAATCTTTGAAAATGCTTATGTTCTATATGATGCCATATAAGTTGATGTGATTGCTCTAACATGCCATTCCCACAAGGTATGTTCTTGAACGTCCTCTGGATGTTTGGGCATATACCTAATGGTAGTGAGATGTTACACATATAATTGAGTTTACACATCTAAGTTAACTCATAGTATGCTTCGGAAAAGTTATTGCCTCGATTTTCTGGCAATGTCTGGATATTGACGATCACCTCGCGTGTCTATCATCATGCAATACACACATAGTTCACAAATCACTAATTTGCTTAATCATATGAATATACAATCATGCACATGTGTATGTGTCATGTTTCAATGCATGCTCAATTGACTTTTCGGGTATGTATTCTTATATAAATATCTCAACCATTCAAACATTATAGCTTGTATAAACTAGTTTGCAATCAGGTTTATACCTTAAGTAAGCTTGATTTACTCCAAATTCATCAATCATACATTCACCAAACTTTTCTAGCAATGTATAGTCATACAATTTCCCAATCCTCATTCATCCATATCTAATACACATTACTCATGTCCTTAAGATCATGTTTGCATTCATAAGAACACCTTTATTCCTTTGACAACTTATATTGTCTAGATTTGGACGCATAGATATCAAAACAGTCTATTCTTTAAGTTATGAAATTAAATAACAACCTAACCTTGTCAAGCTCTTAACTAATTAATCAAGCAATAATTTAGGGTCATTCTAAGACTTAATCAAGACCAAATACACTAATTTAGAGTGACTTTTCCTATTCTAAATATACATATTAATCCATCAATTTTTCAATTATGACAAATAACTCCAAATTACTAATTGTAATCCATCAATTCTTTTTATTGGAAAATCAAAATACAAGACATTAGAAATGCACAATAATGTCATAATTATTTAGAAACTTTCATACCCCGGAACATGTCAATTAAGTGCAATTTTTCTAAATCAAAATTCATGTGTGTATGCCCATATTATGCATATGAATGAAATCATAAAAATCATATTATAAATGCACCCAATTCATTCTAATATAATGTAATTCAGTAATCTAACACTTTAATCCCTTAGTGGGTTTAGAAACTAGCTATTATAGTGTAGGGTTGCTAGCTCGACTCTACACTTCCCTCACGAGACAAAATTGTGATTTTTGGGTGTTACAGTTTGAGCCACTTCCACGTGAGGTCATTCAGAATAGGGTCTTGGTTGATAATCTGTTATATTCAGCATATGCCCCGTCTTCAAAATCTCAGTCTTTACTGAGTCCATACTCTCAGGAAATATCTCGAATTACTCTTCACCTTGTGCTCTTAGGAAATATCTCCAATGACTTTTCACCTTTTTCATTCTTGTTTAATTTCTCTAAACTGCTAGGTAAAAGCAAAGAGTCAGTCTTAACAAAAAATTGGAAATCAGTATTTACCTCCAAGCTAAAAGATGTATCCTTTTCAGCTTCGAGCTCCTCCTCCATTTCTTCGACATAAGTAATTACTTGAGTATTACACTCTAGATTCTCAAGCTTCTCATCACTTTGTAAGGTTTTCGCACTAATGTCCATTGGATATATCTCAGGTTAATATGACTGCTTCTCTTCCATTTGTGATTCTAGATAGTTAATCCTCACTGCCATCTCACCCATCTGGCTAGCCTCGTTTTGGATTCTAGACGTTGTATCCTATTGGAGTTGTTGCATACCCTATTGAAGTTACTATTGTATATCCTGTTGGAACTACTGGAACTGTGGTTCTACATCTTACTATAATTGTAATTTATTAGCAATCATAATATTAATCAATTCTTCAAGAGGTGTACCTGAATCGTGATAAGAAAATTCTGTTTTGCATGGAAATTGCTGTGCATCTTGCAAATTATCATGGAAGTAATTCTGTTGATTATCCCATTCATAACTAAAGTTAGATTGATCAGTCCAACTTTAGTTATAGTATTGAGAATAAAAGTTATAGATGAAATTACTTCCATTCATATCAAATTTTTTAATAATCACAAACTCGAAATAAAAAAGAAAAGATCATAAAATAACTGAACATAGACCAATTACGAACAAATATGTACAAAAAACCAATTAAAATCACAATAAAAAACATAAGCACCATACTTCCCGACAATGATGCCAAAATTGACAGCGCACCATAACACTATTTAAAATAAAAACTAGACTACTACTATAGCAGTGGCGAGTTTAGGTCGATCCCATAAAGAGTGTTTGGTTAGCTTTTGAAAAGAAATTAATTGATGTTTAGGTGATGGGAGTTTTGGATTTTAAAATAAGAAAATAAAATAAAGCTAAACTAATTAACAAAAGCAATTTAAAGAAAACATGTAAAAAAATTTGATAAAAGTGGAGAATTCCATAAGGACCTGATTCTTTAATTCAATCTCAAGCTACACCCTAATTAAACATAGTTCATTGATTTGTTATTCTCAAACCTCTCCTAGCAACTATTAATCGTGAGTTAATAATTAACTCCAGTTTTCCCTTAGGTAGCATTTAATCAAGGTATGATCGTTAATTAAACCTAACCACTAAATAAGCGAGGATACGATCTTTAAATTTAATTAGGTAGTAGCGTTACGACAAAAACTAATTAATCAAGGCAACAACCACATACGATGCATCATTTAACCTAGGTTTTGCTATCCTTAATGATTACAAATCATTAGTCGCTACACATGAATTTCAAATATAACAATTACAAATTATATCAAAATTCTAGCAATAGGATTGCAAATAAATGATCCATTGAATGCATTAAAATCATCTTTTCATATTATCCAAATCCATACAAATAGAATAACATAAACAATTGGTAAAAAGAGAAAGAAATAACAAAAACAGTGAAGGAATGCTTAACCGGGTTGTCAGTGTTGATGTTGCCTCCAAACTGGCATTGAGAAGCTACCACTTTATGGTGTCTCATGGTTGAGAGCTTTGCCCCTTCTCTTCATGCTATGCTGAAGCTCCTGAAGAGAAATTGCTTCAACTCCCAAAAACAATGCTTCATACCCTAAAAACATTCCCAGCCGAAACCCTCCCTCGCTATTATTAATAGCGCCTCCAAAATGAAGACTCCTAAAATGAAGAACACCTCTATTGTTCTCTTCTTTCTTTTCAAAACATATGCCCCTAAGCCTTGTTTTGCTTCTACTTTTTATTCCCATGCTACTGTGCATTTTTACCTCTTGCATCCAACGACAGTGTTTCATTTCAACCATTTCTTGCTTCTGCGTTACATTTTTGGCTGTACATCAGCATTTTTGCTTCTTCCTCCAACCTGCTACCTTGTATTTTCTTCCTTATTGCTTTCGTTTCAGTCTTGACGTGCGCTGCTCCTTAGACGTTGTTGTGTGTCTACTATGTATTGCTCTTGCTTCCTTGCCATTTAGCTCCTTTATGTTTTGGGTTGATGTCGTTTTGCTTCATTCCTTTATCCACCTATTGCATGCGTATTCTTCATTTGCTTAATTCATTTTGGTCTTAATTTACTTCCATTTTACTTGCATGAAATACCCATTACTTGTATGGCATGCACAGTGCAGATTTTCTACTTCTTTGTGTTTTAATTTCTTCTTTTTTTCTTCTTGTCTTTTAATTTTCTTCTTCTTACTCCACGAAAAAAAGTGAATATTAATCTTCAAAAAAATGGCCCAAATGTCGTACTTTCGACTCACTTTAATTTCTTTGCTTCTGAATTATGACTAAAATCACATATAAGTCAAAATGAGTATCTTAAGCATTTTTATAGCAATAATTACTAAGTGTTATGGAATAAATTCATAATCAATTAAACAAATATCATCCCACATTGCACCAATTGTCAAACCAAAACTACATAAGCTTACCATTCCCTAGCAAATTCTTGAAGGAGTGAAGCTTATCTCTTAGTTTAAGCATTTGCATTAGCCTCCATAAATGCTTACTAAGATGCTAAAAACTAATTTTGGACAAGTAGTATTTATTCTTCCATTTAGACCAGAAAGTCTCTTTGATATTAAAGAGCCTTTATACCTTTTTATTTAGTAAATTTAAATTTATAGTAAGTAAGGGAGCAATCTTTAAACCTCCTTTTTTTTTTTTTTTTGCTTAAGAAGAGATAAACCCTTCCACTTAATTTTAGCACCTCTAGAATTCTTAAATTTACTTAAACATAAAAAGTTCTTAATGATCTTCTCAAATTCTTTATGAACAAAGTGGGCACTCCATTGTATATGAATACTCCTTAAAATGGACATAATCAACTGTAATCTTCTTGCATTAGACAAATACTTATTTTTCTAAGACTTAATTATACTTCCTATTGATTTATCAACGGAAGAAAATCCATAAATCTAGAAACATCTTAAAAGGGGATGAATTTTAGTTTCGATTAAAAATCCACCTATATAATTTGAATTATGATATTATGGAGGAAATTAGTGGATTTCTTAGGTCAAACATAATTAAGAAACATGATGATATTTTTGCTAAGAGATATTGGAAGCAATCAACGGGGTTGGGTAACTTGTTATTATAAATGCCCATAATAATGTGATTCTTAGTCCTGAGCATCTGTTACTACATAAATTTATGTGTCATACTATGTTTGATAAATATAAAAGTAACAAATGTTTTATTAAAGACTTATTCATACTTTAGTGTATGGGCAATAATTTTAAAGTTTGTACTTCTACCCATATTTTTAATATAATAGCTACTTCTCTTAAAAAGAAAAGCAGTTATCTTGTCATGAGATATCTTGTTACCGGGCTTATTATTTATCATGATGTATTTATTGAGGGATTAACTATAGATTTTCCTATGTTTTTCAATCATAAACATTTAAGGTGAGTTGGGATCTGAGTGGCCCATCACATAGAATTTTGAGATATTAGTTCCAAAACTTATGTGAAATATAGGACAAAGCAAGCTAGAACTAGTTCTGCACTAGCGCAACACCAAGTCTCATCAAATGAAGAAATAGAGGATAATGAAAAGGAAGGTTGGGAGAAGGTC
The DNA here is from genome assembly GCA_027563575.1 of Erythroxylum pedicellare. Lineage (NCBI taxonomy): Eukaryota > Viridiplantae > Streptophyta > Magnoliopsida > Malpighiales > Erythroxylaceae > Erythroxylum > Erythroxylum pedicellare. Next base: position 9,802,171 of record JAOQMP010000007.1, read on the forward strand.
TTCAATTTGGTATCTAAAAACAATAAGCTTATGGTGGAGCACATGAACACCATGGAAGCGCAAATGAAGGTTTTCTATTGTTAATCCATGTTTTTCTTATCTCTAGAATGGCAAGGTAAGGAACACCATAACCATCTAAAAGGTAGATAGACTAGCCTCTATATAAGGGGCCTACGGTTGATGCCCATGCCTTCACATCATGAGCTACTACTCCTAAGACCCACATTTTTAGATAACAACCAAGTGTAGTGGTCCCACCATTAGCACCTCTAGTTATGCACTAAGAGTCATAGTAGCAGTCAAATTATCCACTATTTCACCTTACTATAGAGGCCTAGTAAAGGTGATAAAACAAAGTGAGGGAGTTAATCTCTTTTGACAGATGGCTCAATTTCTTCAACATTTGGTAATTGGTGTACAAGGAGCTCATGTTGGAGTTTATATGTACACTAAATAAATGACAATAAGATGTCGTGGGAGGATAACTCAATATTTAACTTTGAACTAAGAGGCAGATGTAGTTGAACATGCACCTAAGGTAGATATAGATAAATAAGCTAGAGAGAAGGAGATTAAGGGTGTAGTTATTGCCAAAGTAGATGAGCCCACCTCACCATCAAGTTAGAAGGACTGGTTGATATGTTTTTCTGCAAGTGTAAGGTGTAGCTATAGCTAGCACTGGCAAGTATAGGTTGATCACATAAGGACTAGAATTAATAGTACTTACCATCTTTTTTATTATCTACTCTAACAATATGTTATAAAGATGATTAATTAAATGTAAAATTAAAAAATGAGTCAACACAATTGACTAAGTATAAGAAAGATTAACAAAGAACTGATAAAGTAAAACAATGGTACCTGAACTATATATCCCCCTAGTACTTCTCATGCAATTGTGAGTTAATTACTTAATTTAATCTATAATTTATTAGACCATAAAAAATCCTATCTTATGTTAATATTTTTCTTAAGATTATTAACAACTAATTCTTAATTGATTAACTGAAATCCCTTCTAGTTAAAACCCCTAAGAATGCACTAATCAATTTATGAATTTCACTATTAGGATTGACCATAATCTAAAAGATTTATGTCGACCTATCTCTAGGTTTGCTTACAACTCCTTCTAGTTATGGTAGATCTATTCATACAGAAGGATTTCTCAATCTCAATTATATGCAACCATACATGAAATAATACGCTAGCAATGTTAATTCAAGGGTAATTAAGAACACATAATTGAATCTTAATGAAACTAAAGAATGTATTAAGTTAAAATAAAATCACTATAAGGTTTATCATAGGGTTCATCTAATCCAAATACCCAAAAAAATTAGTTTATAATTACAGAAGATATAACACCAAAACTAAATGAAAACCCAAAAACTAAAAGATAAATGATGAAATCCCTTTCGATCTTCATGAAATCCACTTTAGATTGATGGAAATCCATTTTGAATGTTCTTCCTTTTTCTTTATAAATTTGAAGGTGCTTCCTTGCTTGTTCTTCATTCTCTCTATTGTTTTAGGCTATCAATTTTTATTTCCCTAAGCATAACTTTTGCTATTTTATAGCTTAAAATTATGGTCTCTATAGTGGATATGGTCACCCACATAGTCGTGTCCACGACCATGTTCCTCAATCTTGCTTCAGTTCTTTAAAAATCATATGACAATATGGTCTAAAAAAGCTATATAGTTATGGACACAACCATGTGGCTCCACACGACCTTGTCCCTCAAGGACAAGTTTAATCTTTGACTTTTCTTTTTTTATTCCGTCAAATTTTTGCTCCTTTTTACTAATGAAGGCAATTATGACCTAAAAACATAATAGAAACAAATTAATTACCAAAAAAATTCAAAACTCTTAAATAAACAAGAAAAATATACTAAACATGGGATTAGAAATGTACTCTCTTTGTTATTTATCAAAGTCCCCCACATTTAAACTTGCTTCTCCTTAAGCAAATCAATTTTATTACTTTCAACTTAATAAGAATTAACTCCCAAAAAGAATTCAATAAATCGAAGATATCCATCAACACTCTCCATTATTCATTCAATTGCAAAGTTCACTATAATGTTACTAATTTCATTACTTTCTTCAAATTCTGAACCTTTCCAATTCACTTCATAATTCTTCAACTCAATTCATACAATTTTATTTAATGTTTAAAATGAACATACATGATAAAAATGATAAAACCTTTAAATATTGTCATACCACTTATTAGAAACACTAAATTTAAATAACATGAGAGCATTTATAAGCTTTTTTGAAAAGTGACCTAGCCTTTTGACTTGACAGTAAATACCTTGTCATAAATACCCTCGATTACTCAAATAGGCCACTATTTCAAATGGATACTAACACCACTCTTTAAGTGTGACCTTTTTATTGATATGAAGCTAATAGAGTGAAAGCATTTATGCTCATTTATTCAAATAATATCATTTTCCCTATTTTTCTTTCATATATGGGATAAAGAAAGCTAAAAATTAACTCAATGTATGTATAAATTATAAATAAAGTATTATAAATGTAAATCAAGTATCCTTTCTTAAAATTAATGGATTAAATCAAAATCTAATTAATCATCAAATGATTATTTTCCTAGACAAGTTAAATCACAATCACAATCAAATTCATAATTAATCATCTTAATCATCATTCTCTCTTTTATAAAAAATTCTTGGATTATTCATTGTTAAGATAATTGTAAAAAATTGGCAAGCTTGACTACTAAGTCCTTCCCTCTCACTTAATTATCCTCAATGTACAAAATATGCAAGAAAAATTAAAAATATGGAAAATAAAGGATGGGTGAGGATAACTTGTATTCCCCTAATAGTAAAAGATTTCCACCCTTATCTAATTTTTTTAACATTTATCAAATGCTAGTAAAAAAAATTTAACCCTAAAGAAAGGATTGATGTTGCCTTTGTTACTTGTGGAAATCTAGCAAATCTCAAGTAAGAAAATTAGGACCATTAAACTAAAACTATGAAAGTGACTAAAATACTAATAAAAATCCTATAAACTATTCAATTTTAAAAACAGAACTAATTGTTGTGTTAGCTCCTAACGAGTGCTTCTTTATAAGTCTTGTATTTGGACTTTTTAGCAAGTCTTTCTTGAACCTAGATCTATAATCAGTGGCTTGCTTCTACCTATTTTACCATATAAAGTTTCACTATATAACCTACAAATAGGCCACATGCTACAAGATAATAAGGAAATAAGGTATCAAATTAATAAAACCAATTAAGAAGCTTGACTACTAAGTCCCTCCCTCATACTAAAGTTGTACATTTTCCTTAATATACAAAATATGCAAGAAAAGTGAAAAACAAAGGAGGGGGTAAGGATAACTGCCACTCCCTTAATAGTAAAAAAATTTTGCCTGAGTCTAATGTTGTTAACATTAATCAAATGCTTGTGAAATCTTTTCTACTCCAAAGCAAGGGTTGATGTTGCCTTTATAACCTATGAACCTTCATCAAATCTCAAGTAAAAAAGATTCTTACCATAAACTAAAACTATGAAAATAAATAAATTGCCAATAAAAATCCTGCAAATTACTCAATTAAAAAAACTAATTTTGTGTTGCCTCTTAATAAGTGCTTCTTTATAAGTCTTGTATTTGAACTTCTTAGCAAGTCTTTCTTAAACCTAGATCTATAATTAGTGGGTTGCTTCTACCCATTTTCTTATATAAAGAGTTATTAACCTACAAATAGGCTACATGATATAACATAATAAAGAAATAAGTATCAAATTACTAAAATCAATTAACTCTATGAATATCCTTTTTAGTAACAAAATGTCAATATAACAAGGAATGATAAAACCCCCTAGATATTTGATTGACTTTGATAGTTTGTTATGTGGGAAGTGGGATCCCTCTGTACTTTAAACAAATATTAACAATTCCTCAATAGCTTGCTCCTCCTCTTCATCTCCCTCTGTCTTCTCTTCCTTCTCTTTTTGAACAAAAACTTCCTTTATTCCTTCTTCAACTTCTAGATCTCTCCACTCTGTAAATTTATTGTATCCACATGATCCCTTAAATTTAGCTTTTTGTATCTGGATAAAGCACATAACTCTTTGGTTTTATGAAGGATAGACTCATTTGAAGCAATGCAGTTTATGAGGACATCAAGATGTTAACCCTCCACTTGCTTTTGTTTTTTTCTAGAAATCTAAATGAAGCATGATCATTCCGTGCAAATTCATAATAATTGTTCCACTCTAAATTACAAGCATTCTCATATGTGGTGTTTTGAGGCCACTTCTGTATGCAAATGGGTGCTCTCATATATAATTTTGTTCCTGAGATTCATGATTGGGGTGATCCCCATATAAATGTCACAAGACTAGTTTAGTGTGCAAATTAGGAGCTCTCACATATATGGTTCCTAAAATTCTTGAGAAGGGTGATCACCCCCACAAATGCCATAACATGCTAAGAGTGTCAGTTGAGCTTTCAAAGCATCCAAAGTTGCCCTAAGTGATGGCCTAACATAATTCCTTTAAGAATATTATCCTCTCCATCCATTTAATATGTTTACTGGCTATAACAATGAGTCTGAAATCCTAAAAAATAGGCCATAAATATAAGATTAAGAAAGAGAGTTACAAGGATAGATAAATATAAAAATAAAAGAAATAAAAATACCTAAAATGGAAAAGGGACTAAATTAATAAAAATTAAGGTTTTTCTAATATTGCAATCCCTGTAATTGGTGCTAAAAATATGAATGATATGTTTTACTGTAAGAGCACAATGTAGATATAGTTAGCATTAGTAAGTACGGATCGATCCCATAAAGACTGAATTACTAATACTTACCATCATTTTATTATATAGGATAATAAATTGTTATAAAGATGATTAATTAAATGTAAGGTTAAAAAAATGAATAAATACAATTGACTAACTGGAATGAAGAATAAACTCATAAACACTAAAAGAAAATAGTGTTACCTAAACTACAAATCCTCTTAAGACTTCTTACACTATCATAATTTCACCACTCAATTTGATCTATAATTTATCTGGCCATATAAATTCCTATCTTATGCTAATATCTTTCTCAAAACAAATAACAACTTATCCTTAATTAATTAACTAAAATCTCTTTCTTGTTAAAATCCCTAAGATTGCAATAATCAATTCATGAATTTTGCTGGTAAGTTTGATCATAATCTAAAGGATTTATATTAAGCTATCTCTCACTTTGCATGCAACTCCTGCTAATTATAATAGATATATTCAAACAAAAAGATTTCTCAATCTCAATTATATGACATCATACATGACATAATATACTAACAATATTAATTCAAGATTAATTAAGAACACATGATTGAATTTCAATAAAACTAAAGAATAAATTAAGATAGAAATCATGACAAGGTCTATCCTAGGGTTCATCTAATCCATATACCAACAAAATTTTAGTTCATGACCATAGAAGATGTAACATCAAAATTAAAGGAAAACTAGAAAACTAAAAGATACAAGTTGAAATCTAATAAACAATTACTTGATTATATTTATATACTCATATTTAGTGTGTTTCTTGTTATTTAATAGTTTTATAGTATTTTTGGTACTTATTTTGGTTCAAGTGTGTTTTTAAGTGATAATCGCCTTAATAAACCAAAAGGAGAAGAATTTAAGTAAAATCACGACATAAAATGGAAGAATTAAAGCAACTCCAAAGATAAACGACTGTGCATAGGACTTTGTAAGTCATTGTGAACGTTTAGAGCTTTGAAGACATTATTTATGCCTATGTTAAGGATGTCAAATTTGGAAAAACTTGACCTGATTTTGGCCTTGGTTGATCGAGCCACGTGCGGGTGTGGCCTTGCCTAACCCGTGGCCCTACTGTTACTTCAAAAATGTCATTTTTGATGTTTTTCTTTAAAAAATATTCGGCTCGCCCATAGCCCATCGAACCATAGGTCAGACCACGGGTCAGTCAACCCATAGTTGGGTGGGGCCACAGGCCACCTAGCCCGCAATTGAGTCGGGTCTGGCTAGGAGTGGCCCGGTCCCGACCCGGCCCATTGCCATTCCTAGCTTATGTGTGGATACACACCCACTTATGTTGATATACACGGTTGTGTATATGCCTGTGTAAGCTTCTGTGACTATGTAAAGTCACGATTTAGAGGATATTTTAAGATACATTGTCACTTAGATGGTCATTTAAGTAACCATGTATATTCTAGAAAACCTAGTTTTTGTATAAAAGGATATTATGAAGGCTACAAAAAGAAGAGGCATATTCCAGAGTCGAGGGAAGAAAGAAAAACATAAAAGTGTTGCACATCAAAGAAAATAAAATCAAAAGTGGAACATCAAGATTAACTCTAAATTTCCAGATTTTCCAGAACAAGGCTTCAAGTTTATTTCATTCTCTTCTCTTATTCTATTTCATTACCTTGTATGCCAAATCTTAATAGTTGTGTTTTAAATATGGATTGCCAAATATATATTAGGGTGTTATTTTTGAATCATTTTGTAAAACTTTTACCTTGTTGAGTTTAATATATTACTACTTTGTGATATTTATTGTGCTCATACTTGACTCGAATTGAGAGATTGAATTAAGATATTTTTGTTAGTTTGCTTAATGACAGTTGGTACATTAATAAGCTTACAAATATCAAGTTAATAAGCAATTAAAGAGAGATCTTAATGATGAGCTAATTATCTTTTTGATTGCTTCAAATTCAGGAATAGTTATGAGGTTAATAGTAATGGTGGACTTCTAAGTAATTATTTAACATTTTGAAGGTTTATTGGCAGTCTTGTGTTCATTCAACGTCTTTAGAATTTTAAAGTATTTTGAATAATGGATTGTTTAAATTGGTTAATCTTGAAAGGAACCTTGATAAGCTTACTATCTTACATGTTGAGCTTTAAATTTCTTTCAAGTTTCTAGGTGCTTCCAGACAGAAGATATCCTTAATTTTGTGTAGGTTAACTTCTATCCTACATAGGTTATCACAAATCAAGGAACTTGTATGTCACTATTCTAAATATTTTTTTGGGGTTTTGTTTCTTGTTGTGCTTTTGTAGGATTGTAGAACATTTTTCCAAGTTCGCGTGATAATATCTTCCTACCCGATCATATCGTTGATTTTTGCTTCCATATTCTTCCGAAATGTTTGCAAAAATCTAATTTTGTTATCCTTAGGCAGGTTTCTCTATATTCTGCAATCCAAAAGTCGTTACTTCATAAAAATAAATATGCTTGAGTATGATGAAGGATGTCTTTTTTTTTCATTCATGTTGATCTGCTTCTATCTCGAGTAGGCATCTATGAAACTTAAAAAGTCTAATAGCTTGAAGTGGCGTCCATAAATTAATCTGTATAATTTTTTTCTAAAAGTACAAATTGATATATACTTTGGCAAAGGATAACTATCTTTTGGGTTTCCAGCTACAACCTATTTGATTTCTTCTTTTGACTCTCCCATCGCCTCTTTTATTGTATCAATGACATCTGATTCTTCCATATTCATCGTGCATGCAATATTCTTATTTATATTTCCCAAAACGATAGTCTGCAAATTATAACATTGCACGCAGAGGGCCTTCTAAGTTCTAACTACTCACAATTATGTCATGCTGCTTTTTTTCTTTCATAAATGTGTCCGAAATTTCATCTTAAAAGGGAACAACATTGCATGAAGTAGCAATGAGAAGAGGTCAAAAGAGAGCAATTTATATACAGAGATAATGCATATGCCGAACTCCAACCTTATGAGACCACATTTTTCATATTTCTCAACTCAAGAAACATGTTCTTAACAAAATTCCAATTTCTTCTTCACTACCAATCTAAATAGTGTAGGAGAATGACAAAAAAGCGCAACTAACTAGCAGCCCAACTTCCAATACAATCTCAACCTGTGATCAGGACTTACACCAGACCTTAACAGCTCTCTGTAAACCCTTTCTGCTTCTCCCACGAGACCAGTTTCCAAAAAGCAGATAGCAAATGTTTATAATTAGCGCATGAAACCAGGATTCCTTTCTCCTGCATGATATGGACAGCTTCCTCAGTTTCTAAGAGCTTCCAACTCACTGATAAGCATGAATTTCGGTCAAATATGTGAATGTGTCTGGTGAATGACCATCTCTTAGCATGGCTTGGAAAAGCTTCTCAACTTCACAGTGAAGCCCTGCCCTGGCAATATTCTAGATAACGTGAAAGTTCCAAGTTATGACAGTGGATAAGTACCTATATGTTTTCATCACGAGATGACAAGAGAACTTATATCTTACTGAGACTTGAAAGAGCTTTAACATAGAGGTAGTTCTATGTTACAAAGCAAAGAGATGCTGATAATTGCAAAGTTGAAACCACTAGGACAAACAAAAGGTAGTGCGCACATGCAAGAATAGAGGTATTAGACGCAAGGAATCTACTTGATTTACATCGACTTGAATTACGTGTTTCTCTATTTCTATCATTCAGAACTTTAGGAAAATTTCTCAGAACTGAAATTTGAACTTTGACCTACATTTGCTCTTCTGATTTTTAGGAAGACTTCTAGGGAATCTGTCGTGAAAACTCTGATGTGTTTCTCTTTTTAAAAGCCTGCTGGAATTAATAAAAGGGCACAGTGAATATCAGAATTACTTCGTCTAGTAGTTAGGAGATAGGAAAGTTCTCTATAAGGAGCTCTCACTAGGTCCAGTACTAAGCCTAGTGACATTCTAAAATTTTCTGGCAAAACCAGTTCAGTTATATCACTTACTTGTAAAATCACTAATCTTTGGCCATACATTTATGAGCATACCACCCCTGGTTTTATTCCCTCTTCCTGCATCTTAGTGAAGAGAGCGAATGCTTCATCCCTCTTACCTGAAAGAGGATAGAACAGAAAGTCAATGAAAAACCTCAAGCAATGGGCGACTAAGCATTTAAAGCTATAAAAGTTAAACCTGAAAAGCAGCGAATTTGAAGTTTAATAAGGCATCTTTAAACAACATAAATGGGTACAATAGATTAACTAACAAGTGTAGGTAACTCCTCCACCACATAAAGATAATAGCCTTTATATCAATCGTAAACTAAGCTAAAACAGCAAGCACTTCAGCCATCTGAAATACAAGTATTTTTGTTTCAAGGGCTTGAACCAAAAGTTAAATTTTGTTTGTAAGTTTAAAATTAAATTGATACTCAAAATTAAAGGTAAAAAAACTAATTCAATTTCTAGCACATACCTTTTCTAATTAACCTGGAAATTAGTTGACTCAACAAAGAGAAGCCACTACTACATTTGAGCAACAACTGCAGGATTTCTTCCATCCTGGTGAAGTTGCCAACTTGTAGGTAAAGACTAAGGAGAAGTTCAAGAGCCATTGTCTCGTGTTGGTTGGAAAATAGGAAGGTTTCCCATTGCTTGCTGTCTCCATGCATGAACTTAAAAAGTGCTTGGATAAATCTATTATCCTTATAGCATTCATTTGTACCCATCTCCTGTATTATATCCTCAGCCTCTCTTATCATACCCTCCCTGCAAAGTACCTTAATTACTGTCTCAAAAAGCTCCTCATCAAAATTTATTCCACCATCTTTTATCTGGAATATGAAGTCCTTAGCCTTTCTGGTCAAGTTCAACTTTATGTACAAAGTGAGCATGTCATTACAAGAACCAGTATCAGGATGTCCAGTCTTGGATAGAGCTTGATATGCAGCTTCAGCAGCATCCAAATCTTCTTTCATAACATAACATTGCAAGAGGACAATATAACCAAACCTTGACAACAAAATGTTTCTATCTTTCATCAATTTGATAACATCCAAAGCTTTTGTGAAATTCCCTGAGCTGAGATGCACTTGTGCCATTGCTAAATACGTTTTCTCATCACTTAACAGACCCACTTCCTCCATCTCTTCAAATGCTCTTTCAGCATCATCATACATGTTGAGTTTGCCATATATCCTAATGAGCAAGCCATAGATAACTTCATCAGCTGCAATTTTCTTGGTTTGCATTTCTGTAAAGAGGGAAAGAGCTCTAGAATAATCTTCAGTCTTGTAAAACATTGTTAGAAGTGAAGCACAGGTGAAGTTACTTGGATATATTCCAAGAGATCTCAAATCATCGTAAAGTTTTAGTGCCTCATCCCAATTACACCTTTTTATACTTGCATTAATAAGCAAGTTGTATGTGACTTCCTCAGGGATGTGTCCAGTGTTTCTCATCTCATTAAATGTCTTCAAAGCCTCTAAATGAAAATCTTGCTTGGCAAGTGAACTGATGACCACTGTGTACGTAAAACTATTGGGTGTCACCCCAATATCCGACATATGCCCCCACAACTCTATGACCCGCCCATGAAATGATTTCTTCTGTAGAGATGACAACATAAAGTTATAAACAGAGGCAGAAAGCATGATCCTTCTTTCTTGTATGGCAGCATAGAAAGACAGCATTGCTTTATGGTGTCCCCATCTGGCATATGAGCACAGCATTGTACCACAAGCAACTTCATCAGGTTCACATCCTGCTTCAAGCATCTCCAAGAAGATTTGCTCAGCCAACTTTATCTTTCCAACTTGCCCATATATCCGGAGAACAATCGTGTAGACTATAACACTTGGGCGGTAGCTAAACTGTTAAATCACAAGCCTATCATTACAAAAAAATCAATTTTCATGTCTTGAATGTATAAGCAAATATGATTAGAATGAAAGGAAGATAGAAACAAAAAAAGAAATAACGGAATTCCTCACCACAGAAAGGCAAAAGATAATTCCACAAAAACAGATCATAATGGAGAATGTATTACCATGTGAGAGATCAGTAAATAATAAAGACTTTATAAGAAAGGAAAGTATGCATGATGCCACTCTAGCCAAATCCCATTATTTCATCACAAGTAAAGCCTAAAGCATTAGTGGGTAATGGTTTGGACTTCGTTGAAGCTTTTGAATCAGTTTCAAGGACTTCCCATGAAGTTTTCTACTAGAACTATGACAAAACTGTTCGCAAGATTTCTTAATTTTGTATGACCAACAAGACTAATGAAAACCAAATTAACAGACATCCAATAACAGGATGATCAACTTATTTGTCACAAACTATCCATAAATATTCAAGTTTAGACAGTTTGAAGTCTAAAAATGGGCTGCAAACCTAATAATAGAGGTGCAGCCCATCACCTTGTAATAAAATTTGGGAATCTTAAAGAATTAACTCTAATTGCACACCAATTCACCAACAACTTAATCCAATATAATACACATTGTAAAAGATAGTCACAAAGAGACATTTGCATCCGAGACTCTATCAAATGCAAAGACCAAACAAATTCAAGTCACCTAAAGATTCAAAAAACAATCCCTTGATTAAATTTTATTGAGTGCAGGACACAAAAACCTGCCAGAAAAAAGCACAAGCGAAGCGAAGAATTACCGATTAGTTAAAACTACAAAAGGCTTGTCCTTGAAATGAAGAAGGAGCAACAAGCAACATAAACATACCTGCAACTTCATCCAGGCAAAGAAGTCTCTAACCTCCCTCCAGCCCTTTTGCTCCTTCAAAACAACGCACATCTCTTTAAAACTCAACTTTCCCACAAACCCACTCATCACCATCCTCACATCTCTCTCTTCCTCTCTCTTCCCAGCCATGGCTCTCACCGCTTTAATGGCTGCGACCACATGTTTCCCATAGAGATGTCCATTTCTGTCGTCTTTCAAATACTGTACCATCTGCTCAGGTGTCCTCTTAATCCACTTGGGTGTCATTGCGTGGGGTCCCTGATTCTTCCTCAACGCGCTCAGGTATCGAGCTTTGGCCTTGATTATGCGTCGTGCATTGTCGTCCGACAGTGGGTTTTTGGGGTGCTTTGATTTGGGTTTGGGTTTTGAATCATTGCCATCACTAAGGGACCATGGATCTAGGTGGACCGAACACTCCATGCAAAATTTTCGATCAGCTTTCGGAGCTTTGGGATGGGGTTTTCTTTGGGGAAGAGCATTGAGGAAGGTGGACTTGAGGAATACCGAATCCATTACGTTTAACTTCCCTACTGATCTCGCGCGAAAACTGCAACTTGGGAAGGTTTAAATCGTCTAGTTAAGCTTTTATATGGAAGAAAAATGGGAATTCGCCAGAAATTTTCTCGACGAAGGAGAGTTTTGTGGAGGGTTTAGCACATGTATGGGCAGGTTTAAGGCGCACGACACAATAAGGAAGGAGGCTGAGTTTAGGATAAGGGATGATACAATTTAAACTTCACAAATTTAGCGTTCAAATTATTATATTTTTACTTAAATATTAGTTTTATTAGTATTTTATTGATTTAGTTTTTTTTTTTATTCAAGGAAAGTTCGTAGGCGGGCTAAGCAGGCACACCTCTCCGAGGGCCCAACTAGCACACCACCCCACAGGCAGACCAAACTGACGCACCTCATCATCGAGGGCCCAACTGGCGCTCCACCTACAGGTAAAACCCCGGCTACCCTAGGCTCTTATAAGAGGGACTAGCAGGAAATCGAACCTGGGACCTAACCGAAGCCAAGCCCCGCTCTCAACCAGCTAGCCACACCTCTTGAGGGCTTATTGATTTAGTTAACAAAAACTTCTACGTGAAACTAAATATTGAGATTAAACTGATATACTCAACTCATACCTTTATCTTATAATTCATTTTATTTCGAAATAATCATTCTACATTATGCAAAAGTGTTCTTTTGGATACAAGAATATAATGTCCAAGAATGTGCCAAAGAACCACATTCTTAACCCGAACTAAATAATATAACGAGCGAAAAGAAGATTAGTAATAAGAAGGATAAAAGTATAATTTATTAATTATTGGAGGGTTATTTCATAGTGATTATTGGAGGACATTAGAGAGGCCCTCGTCTCTCTCTGACACTGAGGTCACTATAATCACTATTTACTCACTCGATGAACTATAAAAGTTGCTAATGTAACAACCTTGCCAAGTTAGTATTCTAAAACTATGCAAAACGATAACAAACTTCACGACAACAGTTAACAACAACAAAACAACATTCATAATAGAATGGTAGCGACCTTCCTGGACCAAACTTTAAGGATCGACCGGTTTTATTTCCTTCTTCTTTTTACGAAAATACATATTCCTAACAATTGGGCCTAGGCTTTTATCAATACCCCTTTGTCCTTAAGGTGGAACTAAGAGAATTGAGCACTAATCAATCTTGCTGGTTCCCAAGTAGCTTCGAAGTCAAGTAAATTGCTCTCTTTAATTAAAACCTTTAAGCCCTTCACACCTTGGCAGACCTATAGTATATCCTCCGAAACTACTTCCTATTCCAACTCTTCATTCAGCACAGAAGGCAAAGGCAAAGGTTGTACCTTCTCTCCCACAGTAGGTTTCAGTTGAGACACATGAAAGATGGGGTGGATTGTAGCATAAGGGGGCAATTCCAGCTTATAGGCAACCTTCCTTACACGATGTAACACCTTAAAAGGCCTAAAAAATCGTGATGAAAGTTTCTCGTTCAGCTTGCTAGCCAATGAGAGTTTCCAATAGGATATTATCTGGAGAAATACTAGGCCCCCCTCCTAAAATTCCACTTTTAGATGGTGTTTGTTAGTTTGTTTGCGCTATTCTTGTGCCCTTAGTAGTTGCTCTTTGAGCTCAACTAGTATGATATCACGTTCCAAAAGCATGTCATTCAGGATGGGATTAGTAGTATTGGGACTTCATAATTGAGCAAGAGGAGTGGCTCTCTCCCATACACAATCTTAACAGTAAAGCACTTAAGGGATATGTGATAAGTTGTGTTGTACCAATACTCAGTCCAATGTAACCATTGACACTAGGTCTTAGGTTTGTTTCTAGTGAAACACTGCAAGCAACACTTTACGACTTCACTCTGGCCATCACTTTGAGGGTGGTAGGCCATACTATGACGGAGGTTCGTATGATGCAATTTCAAGAGTTCCATTGAAAAATTGCTCATGAACACCTTGTGACGATCGTAAAGAATAGACCGAGGGAACCCGTGCAGCTTGACCATGTGATAGATAAATTTTGTTGCAACCTTTTTTATATAGAAAGAATGTTTGAGCAATATGAAATGGGTTGGGCATACTTGCTTAACCTATACCACCACTAGAATAAAGTCATATCTATGGGATTTAGGGAGCCCTTTAACAAAATCCATGGTTATATCCTCCCACATCATTCCAGGGATCGATAAAGGTTGTAAGAGACCTACTAGGGACAAAGTTTCATATTTATTTTGTTGGCATACTAGGCAGCTTGCAACAAACTTCTTAACATTAGATTTAAGGCCTTCCCAAAGCAACTCAGTAGTGATTCATTTGTATGTCTTAAGAAATCCCCTATGGCCTCACGTCGGACTCCTATGAAATTCTTACAAGATGGTAGGGACTAGCAGTGAACCCTATTGGACCAATGGTTGTTGACAAATTAAATCCCACTTATGTTTTGATAATAATAAAATGTATAGAATTTGTTAAGAAATTATTTCAGGTGTTTTGGATTGAAATAAATCTAG
>JAOQMP010000007.1:9831584-9859150 GCA_027563575.1 Erythroxylum pedicellare
TGGGGTGATGCCTTGACTCTCAATCACTCGATCTCTTGCTCATCACCCGGAGATGGGGAGGAATGTGGGTGAGCTTAAAAACTCATGGGTAATAAATTTATAACGGAGAAAAAAGCAAAACCATTGAAAATATTCATTGCTATAGTAAATTTACATTGAATCCATAAAACACGATTTTTTCAAAATCTCAATTTGTCAAATAATTCATAAACAACATAAGTCATGTATTCATCAAACTTGTCAACAAATTATAAAAACATAAGCAATCAAAATGGTTTAGGTAGGTCTATAAACATGAGGGAGTTCTTGCGAATCTCTAGTAATAACAGAATGGACTATTAGAAACCCACATAATGGTTTTGCGTATTTCATAAATATAAGGGAGTCCGTGAAGGAGCTCCATGCCATTAGTGGGCAGGCGGAGAAGTCTTTAACATGGTTAACATGCACGTGACATAACAGAATGAACCCCCAAAAACCTACACAAACATGAATTTCATGACTTGTAAACATATTGCCCAAAAGGCAAATTTCGGAAACATGATTTCCATAAGCATAACATATTTCCAATACCATTTCCATCTTCATTTCATAAATCATCAACAAGATTCATGTACTAAACATGTAGCAATTTCTTAAATCATTTAAGGAGCAATAAATGCAACATTTATAAAGCGATTGAAATCATTTAACACTATTGATTTGGAAAAATATTTGTGGGTCCTAAACTCAACTATAAACATGTAACCCACCTGGATTCCTTGCTTAAAAACTTGCTTAAAGGTGCCTCTCCTCTTGCTCATTTTTCCTTTCTTGATTCCCTCTAATATTAGCAAAAAACCCATTTAATAGGAACACAAATTGAGAACCCAAAAAGCATATTCACTATAATTGATTCTAGAATACTTAAACCCTTGCATTTCCTAAGCTTCATGAACTAAAACCTTCCAAAAATCCAAAGGATTAAGAGTGAACTTACCTTGAATCTTCACCAAATAAAGAGATTTTTAGCTCAAATAGAAGCTCTTCTCTTCCTTTTTCTTTTTCTTTTTCTCTTCTTGAATAACCTCAAAATCACTCTTGAAAGCTAAGAAAAGATGAAACCCTAACTTGATCTTCCTTCTTTTCTCTCAAGAACAAAACCCTCTCTCCTTTCTCTCTTCTTTTTCATTTTTCTCTTCTTTCTCTCCCTAATTCACGTTTTTCTCCTTTTAAGAGCAATACTACACTTTCTTCTTCCAATTCTACCCTTAATGAGTGTGAAATGTCAACTTTGCCCTTCCTTTATGCTTTATGGCTTTTATACTTAAGTGACATACCAAAATTGCCCTTTATACACTCTTACTACTTTAATTCAACTAACCAATATAATAAAATCCTACTAACAATAACATAATAATTAACTTCAAAAATTAATCTATCAAGACCTTATAATTTATTTAAATCATGCTTAACTCAACAAGAAAAAAAATTCAAGGGCCAATAGTTAGAGACATAACTCGATAAGCAGCTAGTGATGACAACTTTGGCTTATTTTGGGGATAAAGGTTTCTCTTATAAAGATGAAGGATTTTGTTTGACAGTAACACTAAATTAACTTATGAGTCAGAATAATATTTTTTGGTTATAAGATTAAGTTAATAGAAGGGCAAGATAAGGGTTGTCTTGGTGTGATTTTAAGTAGGACTCAAACTAGGATTAGATTAAGTTTATTTTTCTCTAAGAATAATGTATTTTTTAAGTTATATTTTGTGCTTGCTTAGTTATAATATTAAATGTAATACAATTATAAGCAAGCTAAAATCGTAATGTTACATTACAAGGTAAAGTCTTTACATTCTTTTGGTTCTAATTGTAAAGAGAGAGGCTCTACTATCTCTCTAGTTCTCCTTCTATCATTAACTACCCCCTCTTTAGATAAAGTGCCTTTTTTAAAACTAAATTTGTATACTTACATTCCCTCTTAATTGCAAAGTTGAATTCATTCCATTTTTGGCATGAAGTTAACTACTTGCCCTTTAGTTCTTCCCTTTACTCTGTCTCTTTTTTCTGAGCTTTAAATGAATTCTAATAAGTTAAACTCTCCTTCTGCTATTGAAATTCTCCCATTCCCTCTTTTTGCTTCCACTTCTCCTTAAACCACCTCAACTATCATGAAATACCCTTCTTCCTTCTCCTTATCTCAACGCTATCCTCTTAACCTTTCTCCTTCATTCCTATGGTTTAAAATCCTTATAATTCTCCTTTTGTTGTTCCTTTAATTCACATCATTTCTCCTTCCTCTATTACTTCTCCCTCAAGCATTATTCCTAGTCTCTTATTATGTCCCTATTGGCTCTTCGTCATCTTTTATTATCTCCCCTCCTCTCTTTAAAGCTTAGAACCAAGTAGTAGGGGGATTTAAACCTTATGACAAGTCTAGATTCATCCCTTTTATTAGTAATTCCCCTTCAATAATGGTTTCTTCACTTGTAGAAGTACTACAAGCTGGAACTACTAAATGGAGATCCAGTTTAGTTAGATTCTTCCTTGATAAGAGGTGTTATTTCCCTTTGATCAAAGGTTGTCTATAATTCAAATAGGGCTAAGATGGACTAGATCAAACACTTATTAAAGAAGAGGATTATTTCCTCTCTAATTTTTAAGATACATATTATTGTAGAATAATGACCTTAGCACTGGTATGGTAAACCTCTTTTTCTCCTTAAATGACATCCTTATATGAAACAAGACAATATAATATTATAGATATACTTCCATAATATTCTTGTATAATATTGGTCAGTTACATGCCTAAGCTATCTTGCTAGAGCTTTATGTAAACTATTAAGTTTAGATAAGCATATGGCTAGTTTAATAAGAATTGACTATGCGAAAGTACATTTTGAGGTAGAGAAAGATGCAAAACTACCTAGTACTCTCCAAATTCAAAGGCTTAATCTTGTTCATCTATATATAGAGACCTTATTAGGAAAACAAAGCTAAAGTTTCAAGGCCCAAGGAGAAAACTTTGGAGTGCAAGTCTTTAGTTGTTGAGGCTAATGGAACAATCCACCAAGTGCTCTAATAATCTTTCATGTAAGCTTGGTCCTTTATAAGTTATAACGTGTACTATTATGGTAAAAATATAGATTCTTCTAGTAGTAATATAAGTAAAGCAATCCTCTACTCCCCTTGCTCCTTTTAATACTTAGACTTCCAAACATGAAAACTCTACTTTTGTAGGTATGAAAGTAGGAAATTTAAACGAGGCATTGAAGCCCTATACATTGCCTGACCTTAGCTTACCATTATTAAAAAAGCTTAAGAAGCTACATCAATAGGAAAGGATGAGAACTTTACACCTATTACTTAGAGAAAGTCTAGCAGAAAATAAAAAGGGAAGGGCCCCCAAGCCTCTACCTCCAAATGATTATTTCTTGGAATATGAGGGGCTTAAATTGACCTAAGAAACAATATACCTTTAATGAATATTGTAGATAAAAGCCCTTGATTATTGGCACATTGGTAACTAAAATAAAGGAAAAAGACATTTAGCAAGTGATTGTGGTTCTTAGGAAGCAAATGTCAAACAATCTCCAACCATAGCATCCTTTATAAGTGGCCTTTGGTCAATACATGCATTTGTGTCTTTGATGTGCTACTATTCAAGAAGTTATCAATTTTACTTTCATATATGCTGCAAATATAGCATTTCAAAGAATGCAACTATAAAAGAACTTGGAGATTATAGCATCCTTTATAAGTGGCCTTTGGTTAATGTTAGGTGATTTTAACTACATCTTGTTTTCTCAGGAAGCAAAAGGCCTAAATTTAGTTCCTAAATAAGTTAATGAGTATTTTAAGAAATTCTTAGGCAATACTACTCTCACTAACCTTAACTACGGGGGAAACGTTTTTCACCTAGGCTAATAAGTAAGAAGGTAACTGGTTAATTAGGAAAAAAAGCTTGATAGAGGACTCATCTTAGATGTCAACTCTTCCTAATAGCTTTGGTTTTCTCAATGTACCATATATATATGATCATTGGCTTTTCAAAGTCAAGATTCCCATCTTCATGAAAAGAATGAATCTTAATTCTTTTTTTTCAATTTCCTTATTAAGCTTAATTTACATAGGGAGTATTTGATAAAAGGTCACTCTATATCCTTTATTTGTTATGAAGCTTATAAATTAATAAGAAAGTTATAGGTAATAAAGGATTAATTAAAAATACTACACAACAAACACTTAAAGGAAGACTTAGTCTCTACCATTAATTTTTCTCATAATGAAAATTGTTCTCATAATGAACTTCAAGCAAATCAATTGAAGCTATATGATAAGCCCTATAATGTACCTCTAAAATAATAAGAGAAAATTTTTCTTATTAAGTGCTTATTAGCTCTTGAGTCTTATAAATCTTTAATTCATGCTTTCGAGTATTTAATACTGAATTTGGATTCAACATTAATATACAATATTCAATACATGAGAAGAAACAAATTGTTAAGTAAAAGTAGTTCATCTAAGTTTATACAAATAGTTTGTATGTGTTGTACCAAGGGAGACTTACGTGTAACATAATTGATAAGAATAAAAAAGTTAAAATAACCTAGATAATCCTATTATTCCATGTTTGTTTGGTTGATATAATAAGAATCATAAAGCTCTGTACTATATTTTTTTTTTTTTTTTGAATTATATGAAACTTGTTAGGTTGAAGGATAACCACATCAACCTTTAGTACAACGTTGATGATGGTTTTAAATTACTAAATCTTATCCATATATTATATTAAATTTAATGACAATTTATAAAAGAATAAATATTTTTAGTTCACTAAATTTACTAATAATTATATGATATAGTCATATGTACTAAATGAAATATTAATTTAAAAATTTGGCTACTAAATCTAGATTATTGTAGTTTTATTTAATTTAACAAGATATTTATAGTTTATGTAATGGGGATGAGGAATCTTTAAAGCATCTATTCTTCTTATGCCCTTTTTTTTTTTTTTTGCTAAAGTTCTATATGGTGTTATGTAGAAAGTTAAATGGGATATGGATGCCACAGACATTCACACTTGGCTATGGGTGTTTTCTAAAGCTAGGGGTAAGGAAAATATTTTATATAGCCTTCACACTATTGACTTGGGCACCACAATTTATCACATAAAAAAGTCCATGTTTAAGCCTATACAAGTTCAAGTAAATAAATTTGTTTGTAGGATATGCCAGACACTTAAATGTAGATGGAAAGGAGCACACATAGAGCAGAATAGGAAGACAATAGAGATAGGCAATAATTTTGTATTGTTTTCATTCCTTCTACATCTATATAGGGGTTTTGGTGGATGGTATGCCCTTTGAATGGATATACTTTTGAGATTGGAATATATTTATTCAACTTCTTTAAAAAATATTGATTTAAAATTTTAAAATTTTAAAAATGTTTAATAAGAGAAAAAAATTAAGGATTAACAATGTTGAAACACTTCAAAGAGATCGATGTAAAGAAATTTAAATTGTCTTGGTTATTTATAGAGAATATGACTCGTTAGAGAATATCTCTATGATTAAATCCTATAATAATATGAATTTATGTAAAAAGAAATGTATAATATGAGATATTGTAATATGTAATATTTATTTTTTTAATAACGATGCATAATAAAATAAATAACCTTTTAAAGTTTGAATTAAATTAACTAGAAGTGTTCCATATTAGATATAAAATGCTATGACTTTGAAAGAGTCAAAACTAATAAATTTTAGGTTATGATGCTTAATTGAAACATATATTATCCGACAAGTTTAAAACCAAATTAGATGATAGAAAATTATAAGATATCCAAAACATTGTATATAATATTATAAACCCTATTAAACAAAATATTTGTTTTAATAAAGAATTATACGAGAATAGTTCCAAAATAATTAGTGGGAGTATGATAAGATTTAAAAAGGTTCATAACTCATTAAAACACATCTAAATGGAACCTGTTCCTTTGTTGATAGATTTGATGAATAGTTCCAAGAATATAAGATGTTGAAAGATCCACTTTCATAATCAATTCAATGAGTTTGTTTCTAGAGATGATTGTGGATATATCAAGTCTATAATAAGGTTAATAAAAGCATAATTGTACTCTTCAATAGGAATGTCTAGAGACATACTACTCATATATAACATAACTCACATTTTCAATTGTTAAATATATGATAGTCCAAAAGCAAACCTTATCATATATGAATGTTAATTAATTCCAAGACTTAGATTTATAGAGCTAGATATGCAAGTTGTTTAACTATTTTAATTATAGGTACTAAAAATAATCTACTAACAGTGTTTAGTCTTTTCTTTAGAAATTTAAGAGAATGTATTTCCTAAAATAGGAGAGGCAAGCCTTTTAAGAGTTTAAGAACATATTAACCAAATAGATTTCAAAAAAAGCTAAACAATATTGAAATTGAATAACAAAAACTTGACATCATTAGCAATTGGAGCAAACTACTGTCCTCTTTAGAAATAATCCCTAAGGAGCTTGGATATGTTGTGAAACATTGAGTTTTGAGCTACAATCCTCATACCATACAATTTTGGTGCTTTCTTAACTTTAAATTGATGAAGTAGTCCTTCCTTAATCATCTCTAGTGTTGCTTGTCTAGTTATGTTTTTCCATTTAACATTGGTTTGAGTTCCAAATGCATTTGTGGCTACTACAATCTAAAGTGCTTTCTGCTTTCTCTAGTCTCCTCGCTTTGATCCAATTCCAATCTACTAGTTGTATCTAGAGATATTTTGTAATTAAACCCTATAATAATGTGAATATGGGTGTAAAAAGGAAAATATAATATGAGCTATTGTATCATGCAACATTTTTTTCTATAATTATGCTAAGTATAAAAACTTACCTTTTAAAGTTTCAATTAAATCAATTAACAAGGTTTCATAATAGATATAGAATGCTAAAACTTTGAAAGTGTCAAAGGTAATGATTTTTAGGATTTGATGCTTAGAGGAAATATGTATTATTAGATAAGTTTATAACTAAATTAGATAATAGAAAGTTATAAGATACCCAAAAAATTGTATATAATCTTATAAAACCTAATGAACTAAATATTTATTTTAATAAAGAATTATTAGAGAATGGTTCTCAAAATAAGTTATAGGAGTAAAATGAGATTTAAAAAGTTTCAAATCTCATTATAACACATCTAAATGGAACTTTTTCCTTTGTTGATAGATTTGATGTATAATTGAAAGGCTATAAGATATTGAAATATTCACCTTCATAATAAATTCAATGAGTTTGTTGAAACAAATGATTATGAATTTATCATGTCAACAAGAAGGTTAATAGAAGCATAAAATTCAATGAGTTTGTTTATGCAGATGATAATGAATTTATCATGTTAACGAGAAGGTTAGTAGAAGCATAATTGTATTCTTTAGTGGGAGTGTCTAGACATATACTACTTATATAAAACATAATTCATATTTTCAAAAGTTAAATATATGATAGTTTAAAAGTAACTATTATTAGATATGAATGTTACTTAATTCTAGGAATTAGATTTATGGACATAATTATGGAATTTTTAAAAAAATTAATTCAGAATGCATAAGTAATGTACTAAATATGTTTAATATTTTTTTAAAAAATTAAAGAGAATTTATCTCCAAAAATAGGGAGGCAAGCCTTTCAAGAGTTTATAAAAATATGGACCAAAAAGTGCTCAAAAGAGTTAAAATTTTTTGAAATGGAATAAGATGAGATCATTACCAATTAGAGCAAAATCCTATCCTCTTTGGATATAATCCCCTAGGAGCTTACATGTAGCATCCCATTTCTCAAATGATTGAGATATTTAAAGAGTTAGACTAATGAGTTATATAAGTGTCAGTATATAGAGCGAAATTGGCACAATTGTGACGTGATTATTAAAATTATATTCAAAGGCATGATATAAGCATACACAAATTAATTGTGAATTAGACAAATGGCACTCAATTGACATGTCCCGGGGTATGAAAAATGTTAAGTGAAAATGACGTGAATTGTGATTTGGTATGTCTTCAATTTTGGTATGATTGGATGTCAATTAGTGAATTGGAATTAATTATGATTAATTGAGAGATTGATGAAATAAAATGTACATTTGGACTAGGATAAATGTTAAGTGGTAGGATAAATTGATATATGAAAAATTTGGATGATTAAGCCTTAAATTAAGTGACATTTGGCATGGTTAAATGTGTCACAAATGGACTAGTAATTAAATGACAATTGGACCAATTATTATGTGACATGTGGACTAATTTAGTAGGGGACAAATGGCAACATCTTGAGTGGATTAGTAGCAGCATCTTAATTAGGCAAATGCAAGACATGCCTAAGGACAAGTGTTGTGCTTTAATGGTAACACCTAGCAAGTTGATGGAGCAAACTCCAGTAGCAATATTTCTGTTGATTCCCTCACTTTTGTCCACCGAAATTGTTTACAATTTCCTTTGTATTTTTCCTTAACCCTAGCCAAATTGTTGCACCAAACCCGGCGTTTTACCTTACACAAAGTAGCCAAGAAAACTAGCCGAAAGTGGTCTTTATATTGCTGTCCACAATCTATTTTCACCTAGAGTTTGTGATTGATCTTGCATGATTGGAGACTTGGTTTAATATGAATTTTTGAGTTCAATTGGAGATCTAATAGGTAAGTAACAATATAAGCTTTAAGGCATGTTAAATGATATGAGAATAATTTTTGAATTGGACTAAAATGCATGTGATATTGGTGAAGAAGAATTGCTGGAATATGTTAGCTGTAGTGTTTTCTCTGATCATCCTTTGCTCTTTTTGTTATAACTTCTTCTCTTAACATCCAAATGACATGAGACTTGAACCAATAGACTCATAACACATTTTTATTCATCTCCACAAAAATTTATGAACATCTGAATCCATTATGAAAAGATTAAATGATAAATTTAGGATGAAAATGGTGAGTGTGCTGGAATATTGTTAACTGGAATGATTTCACTGATCATGATTTGGTATTTTGATTATATCTTGATCTGTAGATTTCCAAATGAGATGATTATTGATTTAAATTGAACTAGAGACATTTGGCCACAATTGTTAAGAAGAAATTGAATTTTAATTATATCCTTAAGGGTCTTGAAATTTATCTTGAAATTGAGTCTTGGCTTAGGCTATAACACTAGCCGTGACATAAATCATATCATATTGTTATCAGATAAACTATATTGATGTAGGCCGAATCAGACAAAAGTGTCTTCAACAAAGTTGTAGCTTATTCTCTTAACTTTATATTGGTATAAATTTTGAAATTTTTGGATATTGTAATTGAGAGATATGAGTTGTACAACTTGAATGTATGATCATGCCCTAGCCAAAATTTTAGATGTACTTAGTTTGTAGTATTTTGAGCATAAATCATAGAATAATGAACCACATTGTATTATCTTAGTGTCATTAGAAACTTAAGGCATAGGGGAACAATTTTATAGAAGAAAGTGTTACAAAAATACACCATTTTCCTTGTCATAATGATCATGTAAAGTAGATCTGAAACTTCATTTTGAGGAAAAAGCTGGAATGGTTAATGAATTGAGCATGATAAAGTGTATTTAAGGTATTAACCTAAGTGTTAACAAGACATATTCAAGTGATAATATTTGAATGATTATGATTTGTGATTAAGAAAACATACCCTGGATAGTCATTGAGCGTGCATTGCACATAGGACATATATATGTGCATAGTTGAATATGTATTAGATCGATCAAGTTAGTAATGTGTACAATGTATGTATATTTAGACGCTCAAGATGTACGCCATCATTGCAACATTGCCAAAATATTTAGGCAATAGCATATACGGGAGCGTACTGTGAGTAACCTAAGATAGTCTCACCTTGATTTGTTATGTTTGATACTACATTGAATTGTTATATGTGACATTTGTGTACTGAATTTCGAACATAAAATGTTTGAGGAGATTGATGTATGCATAGAACATTGGAAGTGTTATTTGAATGTGAATGTGAATATGACTGACTATTTATTTCTCAACTTGAATGTTGAATGCTGGACTAAAAATCTGATAAAAAAATGCGAATGAAAAAGAATATGAATGTGACTGAATGTGCATAATTGATCGAATTTGGGGAATGCGTTTCATTCAAATGCATGAAATATAAAGGCAATTGTGATTGATGTTGCCAGTGAAAAAGAGATTAAGGCTCAGACAATTGTGGAAAGAGCCTAAGGCTCAATGTGTTTAAAGAGCCCTATATCCTCAACGGATAAGGGACAGTATGAAAGAGCTTGGTATCTACAATGTATACGGGACAGTGAAAAAGGTACACAGTCACAACAACGTAATAAATGAATTGAGTCTCATAAACATTACATTCAAATATGATATGAATAAATTGAATAACTGCATTGTTAGGATGACTTACCTTGTATGAATATATGATAATGAATGTTATGAACTTGTGTTTGAATTATGAGATTTATGAACAAGTTATTTATAATATTATTTGATGTGACCAAGTTGGTGAGAATCACATGATAATATAAATCATTGTGTTATATGACAAGAGTGAACCATCGAGGATGGTTACTCTACTGAGTTCGTAAAACTTATCAAAATTGCAACATTGACAATTTCAAGTTCGAGAGAGTCACGATGTAGCTTCTAAAACTGCATAGAAGCAACTTTGTACAACTTTTGGAGTTCATATATGGCTCAAAGGTCAATCAACTGGGATTAAAGAAATAGTTTGTTTTAATTTTTTTTAGTTTCCTCATGTCATCGAGGATGGTTACTCTACTGAGTTTACAAAACTCATCAAAATTGCAATGTTGACAATTTCAGGTTCAAGTGAGTGACGACCTAGGTTCTAAAACTGTGTAGAAGCAACTTTGTACATCTTTTGGAGTTTAGATATGGCTCAAAGGTCAATCAGCTGGGACTGAAGAAATATTTTCTTTTAATTTTTGTTTAGTTTCCTCACACATGTAGCATATTATGTAGACTGAATTGTAAATACTCTAGGTTGACATTGTAAAATATGGATGATGGTTAATACTATAGTGTGAATTATAGTTTGAGAAATCAGATGAGGAAAATTCTGGTTTTCAGACAATGTGTTATTTATGATTTTACTTACGATGCCATGTGATATAGTGAAGGTGAAATGGTTAACAAACCATTTCTATAGGACATGTGCACGTGTGTCCGAAGGGTGCACATTCATCTGTCAGATGGGAGTGGGGTGCTACATACACGATTGTAACTTATAGTATCGAAAGGTATCGATCCCAAGAGGAATTAGCTAAAACGAGTTAAACCTAAGTTTGTCTAATGTAATAAAATATGATATGAGTGAATATAATAACATAATTAAAGCAATTAAATAAAATCAAGCAAATAATAAATAACAAGTGAGCTGCCAATTTAATGTAAGATTGATCAAGGATTAATGCTTATTCTTTCACTTTTTTGTGCCCTCAACTATTATGGAACCAATTATGCGTCGATCCTAGATTTCCTATGACCTAATCAGTTATCCCTAATTGAATTCAAAAATTCCAATTTAACCCTAATCAATTAACTCTAATTGAATACAAAAATTTCAGATTTTACAACCTCTTAATTCACAGAAGTTTCCTAACTTCAAGTAGATTTGACATTTTCTACTGACTAATCAAGTTCTTACACTAAATATCTCTTCAAATGATAATTGATATAATAATCATGTGACTTATTAAACTACTAACACTCATTGCGCAATTTAATCAAATTACTTTTGATTCACTCTCCCGATTTATTTTTAAAGTAAGAAATGCACAATTATCATAACTCTAGAATTTTATATTGAATCAATAATAATCAAGTTCACAAAACAAATTCAAAGTAGAACCTAATCTAGAAATTATAACTTCATGCGTGTAATAAATACATGGATTTTCAATTTACAGATCAGTTATGATGAAAATAACAAAAGAGAAAGAAAGAAAAAACTTTGTTCAGAGCTTAATCTGGAAAGTTGGAATTCTGGACATTCCTCTTGAGCTCCCTTATTTAATCCACTTTCGTAAGATGGTAGATGCCCTCTTATGTTTTTTCTCATTCTTAAATAGTTCTTAAGGCTTCTAGGGTTCTTTTTAGGATTTCCCACTTATTTTGGCTCCAAAAATTGCTCTAAAACATTAAAATTACAAAAAAGATATGGGAGCTAGAAAAGCAGAAACTCATTGGAATTGCTATCGGTGCTCTCTATCATGATCGTGACTAGACCTAATTCCATAACTCCAATTTTTCAATTTTCTTCAATTTCCTATTTCCATACACTTAACACATTCGAAACCCTTTGAAACATAAATTTAAGGTTCAATTCTTGCTCTAAACCAAACAAACACTTATAATACATAAAAACACTAACAATAACAAAAATGTAAGTCTATACACATGATCATCATCTAAGAATATGTGAAGTTTGAAGGTCAATAATTCTATCATTATACTGTTTATTATGGTTACTTAGTGAAATCCACTCCTTATTACCGAATTAGAGTCCTTTGCTAAATCTCTTTTATTTTATTTTGGTTTCTATCAATATAAAAAAACGGGTTTTTTAAAGAATTAGGAAATCCTTAAGGGTTAAATGCATATTAAGGTTATTAAGTCCCCTTATGTTCCACATGATCAAATTCATAATTTTAAGGGTTTTGTTGGGATTTCTTTTTAACTTTCAACTCTTTAGATTTTCTATTAGTATTGGATGTTAAATGAGAGTCTAGTT
Source organism: Erythroxylum pedicellare (assembly GCA_027563575.1). Classification (NCBI taxonomy): domain Eukaryota; kingdom Viridiplantae; phylum Streptophyta; class Magnoliopsida; order Malpighiales; family Erythroxylaceae; genus Erythroxylum; species Erythroxylum pedicellare. Next base: position 9,844,412 of record JAOQMP010000007.1, read on the forward strand.
TGTCTTCTAGTTCAATTATAAGTCTGAAATTAAGCTTACTCATTTTCTTTAAGTGGGTTCAGCTTTGGAATTTTATGTTGTTGATCATAAATTCCATTTCCCTCTTCTTAGCCATCCAAAATTTATAGAGAGACTAACATTGTGTCATAACACTACAACAAAATAACTAAATGTAAAATTATAGCTAGTGGTGAGTCTTGGTAGATCCTATATAGATTAAATCAAATAACTTTTCCGAATTATATTTATATGTATAAAGGGGGTTTGGTTTGATGCAATGAAGAAAATAAAGTAAAATTGAACTTATGAAAGTAAACAAAAATAAACAGCATAAAAGTGAAAAAATTGGCGAATGATTTTAGAATCTTGTTCTTGAATTAATCTCAGCCTACACACAAATGTTCATACTTCATTGTATCATTATTTTCATACCTCTCTTAGGACTATTTATTGTATATTAACAATAAGCTCTATTGACCCCGATTTTCCCTTAGATCGCATTTAAGCAAACTAAGCTCTTTAACTAAACTTAGTTGTCGAACAACCTACAACAAACTCTTAAGATTTTGTTAGAAATCCACATTATGAATAAGAAAAACAAATTAATCTAAGCAATAATCTTTCCATAAAATGTTGTTCTTTAGGGATTAATGGAGCATAATCACCAATTGTAATCAGAAACACCTTAGTTTGATTATGGTACCATATAAGCCTAATATGGAGAAGGTATTATGGATCTGTAAATCAATTCAATGTACACATCTATAGTTAGAGTTTGACTAGCTAAGGATGAATTGGATTAGCTTTACTTATGCATCTAACTTTTCATTTAAAATCTCTACTTCGAAGGAGCTTATGAAATTTAAAGCTACTCTAAATGGATCTTTGATATATGCTTAATTGTTGATACATTTAATCCATTAAACTTAGTGATTAATGCCTTAAATTGCTTAGGACACTCACCTTTAAATTGCTTAGGACACTCACTTTAGCTCATATTTGATTTTAAGTACAATTCGGAACTTAAGGAGTTAAGGTGACCTGAAAGTATACTCATTAAGCTATATTCTCAATGGTCATACTTTATTGTCTTCATGTAGTAAGAAGAAGAAGAAGATTAAATGGAGAGAAGACATGATAAAGCAAAAGTGTTGAGTGCAAATCTAATTCACTAGTTTACGCTAAAACCACAAGTATACGGGGTGTAACTTATAGTAAAGAACATAAATTAATCCCTCAGAGATTGTATTTAGATGCTACTTAATTCAAGTTGCTTCATTTGAGAACCAATTTTAATGAATATAAATTGAAAAATTAAAATAAATCAAATAACTAATAATGAACAAACGATAAAGCAAAAGTGAAAAAACTTGGAGTAATAGATTTAACAATTAGAGATCAATTTTTCCCCATCTTATCTTCCTCTTACCTTGTTAATTGAATTTTGCATGACCTAAGATGTCCTAATGTATTAACTACCCTCTCTCAAAGTGTAATTAATTGTCCCTGTCCAAATTAAATGGAAATGATTAAGCTATCTCTTAATCTACAAAATCAGTCCACCAATTCAAGTAATTAAGAAGTTATCTTATAGGTAATCAACTAATTGGCCAAGATTGCTCTCTAACTAATCAATTAACTTGATGAATCTAGGTCTATAGAGTTCCAATCCTCATTATATAGCCCTACACAATTGACCCAACTCAATTTCCCAATATATTTCAAGTATAAGCTCAATATTCATCAAAAACATCATTCATTCCAATCAACAAAGTAAGAGTTCAAAAGTAGTCTCTACAAATAACTCAACCACTCATAATGTCATTAACATCCCCAAAAACAAAAAATTCCATAATAAAGATGCTAGAAAAGAAAAATGAAATAAGAACTAGATGAAGCAAGCTCCTCCTCTTCTTTTCCTAAAAATGGAAAATCTATACTTAGTGTGCTCTTTACCCAATTTGGAATGGAAATCTTGATCTCTACCTCTCTCTAGGCTTTAAATATGTTTTTTAGCTCAAGGAGGCAAGTTCTCAATGACACCCCTTTTAGCCCTAGGGATTTGTGCCCTTATATAGTCACAAGAACCTAAAAATAAGTGAAACTTGCGCGTCTCTTCAAGTTAGGGATCCCACGATCATGGGAATTAGCATGAATCCCACGATCGTGGGTTCTGATCTTACAACTCCTCCACTTCTCTTCTTCTCTCTTGGTCCCTAGCTCATTCACAAAGGTAGCACCCTCCATTCCTACATCAAAATAATCAATTCTTACCCTAATTCAACATCAACATAAAAGAACAACCATGAAGATCAAACTAAACAAAAAATACAAAATAAGTTATAAAACACAACAATAATAATCTATTATGCAAGAAACACATGCCAAATACTTAGAAAAATAGACAATAATGTACAATTATAAAAAAGAATGAAAAAAATAAAGTCACTCATGAGACATGGAGTACATAGGCATGAGACACTTCTCACGCCCATGTAATGTGTCTCACGGTCGTGAGATATAGCACACAGTCGTGAGACACCACTCACGACCATGAGAGCATGGTCGTAAGACTCACATGCATAACTGTGAGGGGTCTCTCACACCTAGGAGAGACACGCTAGTGACTCCTATTCCACCTATCCATTTTAACTTAGTTTTTTACTATTTAAGGAATATGCTATGACAACATAACAAAATAGTCAGGATAAAAGAGGACTAAATCATTTTTCTTCATTTTCTCTCAATTTTCAATAACAATAGAGGCATTCATGGATAATTCTTGAAGGTTGATAGAGAAGATGGAGGGTTAACCTTCACGACATCGGTTTGGAGGTAAAATTGAGGCCAAGAAGCACATTGGAGCATATCGTCGTTGTGTATCGTTTTCTTTCCCTCTTTTTAGATTGTTTGTTTTATTTTGTGTTTATTGATAGGGTATTATGTAAGAAGGATTTTGATGCTTTATTAGATTTTTTTTTCATGAACACCCATTGCTAGAAATTGAATATGATACGTAATAGTAGTGTTTGAAGTCGTATGTGGCAATTAACGGTATTGAATCATTAGGGATAACATAACCTATGTTAAATAATCTAAGCTTGAGTGATTATCTCATAGATTGGTCTATTTTTCTTATTCATAATGTGTCTATCTGATTAAACTTAGAGAGTTTGTTCTAGGTTATCAGATAGTTAGCGTTAATTAAAGAGCTTGTTTTAATTAGCTATAACCTATGGAAATACCAAGACTAATAGAGCTTGTTGTTAATTCATGACTAATAGTTCTGAAAGAGGTGTGAGGATGATAATGTAATGTTGTATGTTAAAAATGTGCGTAGGCTGAGACAAACGAAAGAACTCGTTTTTACATATATTTATCACTTTTATCATTTTTAATTGTTTTTGATAAATTTCTTGTGTTTATTTTATTTTATTTTTCTATCTCAATTGCATCATCCCAAAACCCTCACTTTTATTTCCTTTACATCAATTATTTTCATTACGAGAATTAACTGAACATTCCTTGTAGATGCAATCCTAATTCACCATTTCTACATGTTTTTAGTATGTAGAGTTAGGTAAATTTTACAGTGCACTTGACACACGCTTTCAAATTTTGACGCCATTGCCTTAGAGTGTGGTGATTTAATATTCATTTTTTATTTTAGTTGATGTTTTGTGTATATCTTTGTTAATAATTGTTTCTTTTTTTATTTGTTAAATTTTAAACGTTTGTTAGCGTTGGTGTATGGTAGTTACCAAATCTCCTTATAGAGAACTTGAACAACTTGATCTAAAGATTGAGAGAACACTGTTAAGATTATGAAATGAAGCAAAAACAAATTTAGAAGTAGAACTAGAATCTGAATATAAAGAAATGATGGTAGATTTGAGAACGCTGAGGGAGTTGGCTTCACCAGACTTAACTCAAAGACATTTATACATTACATTTTGAAATTTTACTAAACATGTTAATTTTGAGTGAAAGTTTGGACTAATACATTTGTTACCTAATTTTCATGGTCTTACAGGTGAGGATGTGTATAGGCATCTCAAGTCGATATGGTTTGTCTAAGCATGAAGCCTCTAGGAGTGACAAACCACCAAATCATATTGAAGGCTTTCCTGTTCTCAATAAAAGATGCAACGAAGGATTGGTTGTTCAATTTACCTATTGGGAGTGTGAATATTTGGCTAGAGATGAAGACACTATTTCTGGAAAAATATTTTTTAGTATCAAAGACAACGAGTATTCGAAAGGAAATCTATGGTATCAAGCAGCATAATAGAGAGTCTCTTCACGAGTACTGGGAGTGTTTTAAGAAGCTGTGTGCCAGCTACCCTCACCACAACATCCCAGAGCAACTTTTCATTTAGTACTTCTATAAAGGATTACTACCAATGGAGAGGAGTTTGGTTGATGTGGTGAGTGGTGAGGCATTGTATGAGAAGACCCCTATCAAAGCCAGGATTTTACTCGAGAAAATGGCTACTAACACTCAACAATTTAACACTCGCAATGATGTTCGATGCGTAAATGAGATAAGTACTTCATTTATCAAACATCGTTTAAATGAACTAACATCTTTTATTAGATAGATTCTAGTTAGATAGGCATAAATAAAAGCATACATAATATGTTCAAACATGAGCCATCCGACTGATGAGTGTCCAACACTATAAGAAGGAATTATGGAGTATTCAAATGCTGCAAGAGGGAACTTTCCAAATCAATACAACCCGTACTCACTAACGTATAACCTAGGCTAGAGAGATCATCCTAACTTGAGTTTCGGAGAGAACAAACAACAAAATTACTTCCATAATCGATCATAAAGATAACAAAAATTTTAATCAAGGCTACAAGGAGCACAAGGAGCCTTATAAGGCCCCAAAATATACCCTATATGAAATGTTACATAATTGAGAAAGGACATGTATGATATGAGTTAAAATTGTGTTATGATTTAAAAAAAAAGAAATAATTTCAGGTTTTTATGTATTGGAAATGTATGTGGAGTTTATTATTATAATTTCAAAATTTTTGGTGAATTTTAGTAATTTCTAAAAATTTGTGGTATTTTTGACTAGAAAAAATATGTTTATTGAAATATGGACCTATTATAGTGTGAAACGTGGACTGCTTAAAGTGATGACAAATAGCCTATGTGCAGCCACATGTTTTAGAAAAAAGGTTGTTTTCCTGTAGCTCTCTCTCTCTTATTGTTCTTCACCGAGAGTAGCATTATTATCGAACTTTCTTCTGGTTTACTAAACACCAAAACATCAGTTGTGTAATTTTTATGCATTTGATTCACTCTTACTGATGGGAATAGCTGAATCAGGTAAGTGACTTTGATGATGTTTTAACACTGTGCATGAATTTATTTATGAGTGGGTTTAGTACTCGGTGAATGATGGATGAACTTATGAATATCTTATATTTGCATATTTGAGGGTGAATATGTCTTAAGATTGTATTAAAGTGAGTTTTAAGTTTGAAGAATCATTGAAACCGTGTTTAGGAAGAGTAAGGAAATTCATGAAACTCAATGAATATATGCTATGTTTCTCATTGATATGTGTGGGCGTTTGAGTGTTCATCGAAATGAGTCCAAACGAGTCTAATGATGTTTGAAAATGAAAATCATACATGAGGTGTGTAAGAAGGGTAGCTTCGGTTGTGTACATAAGGAATAAACTGAGAAATTAGTAAAGTGATAAGTGCAGAAAATGGCACAAAGTGGTGAATGTAAGTGTTGAGAATGAGTATAGATGATTTAGACGTGAAATAAAGTGGTGAATGTAAGTGTACAAGTGTGTAATGAAGGATTAGGAGAAGAGAAGAAAAGTTAAAGAAGCATTTTGCATTAGTTCTAAAAAAAATTAGAACTCACGATCGTGATCCATCATGATCATGAGTCTACTGGTTATATACGCAACTCACTATCGTGAGATTAGGGAAAAGAATAAACTGTTTTGGATGCTTAAGTCACGAGGGTAAAGTAGGAAAAGCATGTTGCATCAGTTCTAGAAAAATTAGAACTCATGATCATAATCCATCATGATCATGGGTCTGCTAGTTGTATAGGCACTTCACTATCGTGAGATTAGGGAAAGGAATAAGTTGTTTTATAAGCCTAAAATCATGAGGGTGACTCTGCTCGATAACTTGCCAATTTATGATCATGAGTCTGATGATTTTCTACAGCTGAACAACTTTGATTTTGTCAGTGATAACTTTGTAATCCAACCTCTAAATGACTTGATTCTTAAACTAATAGATTCCTAACACATTTTACTACCTCTCCCTAAAAGTTGGTAGCTTTCTGAATTAATTTGAAAAAGATTGATTGAATGAAAATGAGGGAATCTATTGGAATAGTATGAACTGGAATATTTTGCTGAACATAATTCGGTATTTTACTTATATATTAATATGTAAATTTCCAAATGGAGTGATTCTTGATTTGAATTAGCCTATAGACTTAAGCATACAAATTGTATGAAGAGATTGAATTCTAATTATACCTCTAAAAATTTTAGAATCTGATTGGAAGTTGAGATCAGAATTTTATTGAAGCTTAAGTATAGTCTGAGATCTTTTAAGTATAACTTTCAGTATTTAGAACCAAATGGAATGATCTTGGTATCATTAGAAACTTAATACTTGGGAGAAAAGCTTTCTAGAAGGAATTGTTATCAAATTACCTCATATACCTGATGTGAATAATTGAGGAAAGTAGACCCGAAAGTTGGTTGTGAGATAAATCTAGATTGAGCCATTTAATATGGTTTCATATGAATAAATGATGTGACAAGAATAAGGTTTCTTAACCTGGAATTTGTTATTAAACATACATAATACGTGATATATTCTTAAATGGGCTTATTCAGTTAAATGAGTAACTGTAAGTAATTTAGGTGGTCATTTTTTGTAAGTAATTCAGTAGTAATATTTGACATTTTTACTTTGATAGTTTTGTTTGCTATTGATTTGGATCATTGAATGATTTACAAAGTTGTAGGAATGTGATATGCATGAATACATGGTATAAAAACATTGATTAATATGTGAATTGAATTTCATACATTTCTGTTTTGAACCTGTTAAGTCTAAGTTGTAGGTAAATAGGCATACCTAGAAGGGTTTTTAGCTACTCCTCTGACACTTCGATGTCTGACACTTTGGAGTCTCCTATTATCGAGACTTTTGTCTCTCTTGTTATCGACACTTCAGTGTCTCCTATTATCAAGACTTTAATCTCTCCTGTATAAGTCTCGTTACCCACTTTTCTAAATGGATTAGCAGTCAGCTAGTTTTGTATTCTGATACATGTTGATTTTAATATAAATAAAATTATGTTCTAATCTAAAGGGATTATGCCTTCTCCTGATATTCAGTTATGTTATCTAGAGAATCTTTTCTGAAATTCATTATGTTTCAATTATTCTGAAAGCTATAACATGATTGTTAGTTTATACATAGTTTAGTTATCACTCACTAAGCTATATGCTTAGCATGATGGACTTTCCCCATGTAGGTTTTGAGAGAAGGTTGTAAAAAGAGTCAGATATTTGCTTTGATACAGATGTATTTTGAGTTTTGATTTTGGCTTGTATATAAAGTGTATGAATTTGGTTTTATTTATAAGTTTGTAATAACTATATTTCAAAATAATTTTGGATTTGGAACAATTTTGTATTAAGGTCAATGTAATATCATGTATGATTTCCTGATTTGGTTTTAAGGAAGTTTTATATTGCTTTTGGTTTGTTTGTTCTGTTTGTGAGCGTGACACTTGCATATCCTCCGAGGGGGTAAGTAGGTGTTACACTTTTTGGTATCAGAGCATGTCTTAGTCGATTTTATTTTAACTAGCGCTTAATTATTGCTTGTACTTGAATATAAGAGTTGTGTCTGGCCTAATGTTGTTTGTCCCATGCTTTGGTTTTAGAATTTTCGTATAGAAATATTTCATAAGTTTGTTGATGAGGTATCTTGTTGAGAGTTTGTGATTTTGTATAAGATTATAACACTGGGTTTGATATGAGAATTTTGTGATGGTTACATATAGAGAACATATTCAAGTAAGATGAAGGCAATGATAATAATATATGTAGAAGTCCTCAAGATTAAGTTAATCAGTTATTATAAGTGTACATATGATAAAATGGTTTCTTTAGCGAATGATGTTACAATGTACGAATGTAATATATATGTGAATAAGAATGAAAGAATGAGTATTGAACGAACTAAATATGAATATTGGAGTCAGATAAGTATGAGATTCAGATAAGGGAAGCTTAATAGACTAATGAGAGTGCAGGTACTGTGTTTATTGTAAAATGGGGTTTTTGAATTTGAGATTACGTTCTTATTATGGTTAGAGGGACTTAGGTCTGTAATGAATTCTATGTCAGTATGCTCAGGAAGTACGAGTTTGATTCCATATATATGATTTTAACTTAGGAAGTTGAGGTGTCAAATAATTAGAATGATGATCTATCTGAATATGAGAAAATGAAAAGGTGTAGATATTTAGAATTGGGAAATAGTATCAAGTTAGATATGACAAATAAGCATTTGTATTGGTGGATGTATTATGGAATATGATATCAATATTGTACTATGATAATATATCCCCAAATATGATATAGATGTGGATGCATTGTCATGGATTGTTTGAGGAAAAGAGAGAAATAAGTAGAAATGATGAGATTAAAGTATATAAGCAGATCCTAAGAAGGTGAACTTGGAATTGAACTGGTTGTTGGTTTCTATGATAAGAGTTATGATTCACTATAAGAATATGTTAGTGGAATTGAGATCAAAACTTCATGATGAATCTGTATCTGTAATTCTAAATTGAACGAAGGTATACATATGGAAGACGAAATAAATGATAATAGAAAGATGAGACAGAAATAAGCGAAGAAATTAGTGATTTGTCAGAAATAAATCTTTGGATAGAATGGGATGACTTTAAAGATACACACCTAAGTATATGCGACGGAAATCATGTCTACTTCTTCATCAAGTGTAGAAAATAGAACATTATGGCCTTGTAAGAAACAATAGAAATTGATCTTTCTCAGGTATTAAGAATGTCTAATAAGTAATGATGGGAACAATTGATTGATAAGAATTACAAAAAAATATAGTTGATAGTAGCAAGAAATCTTCTTTGGAAGAAGAATTTCACCGAATAAGGTTAAGTAGACTAGATGGTATACTTTTAAGAATGAAAGAAAATGGAGTAAATTAAAAGTGAATATTAGGGTTTTATTTCTAATGGAGACTCAAGCATAAGATGTAGAATATGCGATTGAGAGTGTATGCATTTTGTTTGGTATAAAGCATCCAACTATGTGATTAGATTTTTGAATTTGAGATGACACTCTTACTAATGTGAGGAGAACTTAGGCCCACATTACATTATATGCAAATATGTTTAGGGGATACAAATTGGATTTGATGAATGTGTTACCAACACAGGAAGTTAAGATTGTAAATAAATTGAAATGAGTGGAGAAATTGGTAAAAAAAATGGTTCAACATTGCGATAAGTCAATATGAAATCAGAGGAAATCAAATGAATGGAGCAAATAATCTAGAAAATTAGTCAATTAGGAGAACTGAAAATAACATGAGATAATGTTACCTTATTGAGGATTTAATTACTTAAGAAAATCTACAGTTTTAATTGAATATGAGATTCTGTTTGTGCTTTATAAGTGAAAGCCGTACGTGGTATATTCTGTTATTTGATGCATTTCATGTAATGCATGCTCTGATAAAGGCATTGTGATCAGAGTAGCCAGTTTAAAAGAGCTTTAAGCTCAGAATTCTATAAGCTCTATGATTTTTGTTTCTGATTGAGCCCAATGGGCTAGTATTCGTATCTGTACCTGAAAGGAACTCGATCATAGCAAATAATAATGAATTTGGATATGTTTCGCATCAGAAATTAAGATGCAATTTGTTGCAACAAAATAAACATGATTTTTGTATGCATAGAGACAATTAAAGTCTCATGAGTCGATTATTTGATACATGATCTAAAACTTGCTAAAATAGCCATTGCTTTGAAAGCTTGGAAACAATATAGGTACAGTGAAATATTGTGGATATATATATATAGATCAATAAAGTTTGAGATACTTGTTGAGTTTGAACGAATTGAACATGAGACTGAGACAATGAATAAAATAATTGAAGGTTTATAATTGTACAAACGCATACTATCCTAGTAAAGTTTATGTGTATCTAATGCTAAATAGATGAGTTGAAGGCTAAATTGAATTTGGAATTTGTGATAGAATGAAGTATTATTGGTTATATCGAATTTAAAATTAGTTTTACGTGAAAGGTTTAGCAAAGCCCAAAGTGAGGATTCAAAATTATGAATCCTATTGAGGACTTTAAAAGAAATCTATTAATACCTGGTATTGAAATGAGATGGTGAGGATGTATAGGGTACCACTGTGTATTATTTTTATTATGATATTCAATTTATTTCGAGATTCTGGAAAAGTCTGTAAAAGGTTCTGGATACTCAAATCAAGTTTAGTACTGCTTTTAGCAAGAATTATTCATGTAAGAATTTTGAGGACGAAATTCATTTAAGGGGGAGAGAATTGTAGGGCCCTAAAATATACCCTAGATGAAATGTTACATAATTAAGAAAGTACATGTATAATATGAGTTAAAATTGTGTTATGATTTGAAAATTAAAGAAATGTGATTAAAATGAGAAATTCGGGTTTTTATGTATTGAAAATGTATTTGGAGCTTATTATTATAATTTTGGAATTTTTGGTGAATTTTAGGAATTTCTAAAAATTTGGGGTATTTTTTGGACTAGGAAAAAATATATTTATTGAAATATGGACCTATGATAGTGTGAAACGTGGACTGTTTAAAGTGATGACAAGCTTATGTGCATGTGTGAAATTTGGCAACTTAAAACATCAACAAATGTAAGTCATGCAAGAGAACAATAGCCACATGTTTTAGGCGAAAGGTTATTTTCCTATAGCTCTCTCTCTTGTTATTCTTCACCGAGAGTAGCATTGTTATCAAACCTTCTTCTAGTTTACTAAACACTAAAACATCAACTGTGTAATTTTTGTACATTTGATTCATTCTTACTGTTGGGAATAGCAGAATCAGGTAAGTGACTTTGATGATGTTTTAACACTATGCATGAATTTATTTATGAGTGGGTTTAGCATTCGATGAATGATGGATGAACATATGAATATGTTATTTCTACATATTTGAAGGTGAATATGTTTTAAGATTGTATTAAAGTGAGTTTTAAGTTTGAAGAATCATTGAAACTGTGTTTAGGAAGAGTAAGGAAATTCATGAAACTCAACGAATATGTGCTCTGTTTCTCACTGGATATGCTTGGGTGTTTTAGTTTTCATAGAAATGAGTCCAAATGAGTCTAATGATGTTTGAAAGATTGAAAATGAAAATCATACACGAGGTGTGTAAGAAGGGTAGCTTTGGTTGTGTACATAAGGAATAAACTGAGAAATTAGTAAAGTGATAAGTGCAGAAAATGGTGTAAACAAATGTAGAAGATGATGAAAAGTTGTGAATAATTTCTAGTTTTGGTATTTGTAACTAATCTTGCACTTTGAGTTGTGTTGAGAATGAGTTCAGATGATTTGGAAGTGAAATAAAGTGGTGAATGTAAGTGTACAATTGTGTAATAAAGGATTAGGAGAAGAGAAGAAAAGTTAGAAAAGCATTTTGCGTCAGTTCTGAAAAAAATTAGAACTCACGATCGTGAGTCTGTTGGTTATATAGGCAACTCACTATCGTGAGATTAAGGAAAGGAATAAGCTGTTTTGAATGCCTAAAGTCATAAGGGTGAAGTTGGAAAAGCATTTTGCATCAATTCTAGAAAAATTAGAACTCACGATCGCGAGTTTGCAAGTTATATAAGCAACTCACTATTACGAGATTAGGGAAAGGAACAAGCTGTTTTAGATGCCTAAAGTCACGATGGTGACTCTGTTGGATAACCTGGCAACTCATGATCATGTAAAGTCACGATAGTAAGTTCGATGATTTTCCACACCCGAACTACTTTGATTTTTTTGTCATAACTTTGTCATCAGACCTCCAAATGACTTTATTCTTGAACCAATAGATTCCTAACACAATAAAAATTGGTAGCCTTCTGAATTAACTTGGAAAAGATTGATTGAATGAAAGTGAGGGAATATGTTGGAATAGTATGAACTGAAATAATTTACTGAACAAACTTCAGTATTTTGCTTATATCTTGATTTGTGGATTTCTAAATGGAGTGATTCTTAATTTGAATTAAACTAGAGACTTAGGCTATAAATGGTATGAAGAGATTGAATTCTAATTCTACCTTTAAGAATTTCAGAATCTGATTGGAAGTTGAGAAAACAATTCTGTTGAAGCTTAAGTACAGTATAAGATCTTTTGAGTATAATTTTCAGTATTTAGAACTAAACGGAATGATCTTGGTATCATCAGAAACTTAAGACTTGGGAGAACAACTTTCTAAAAGGAAGTGTTATCAAATTACCTTATCTACCCGATGTGAATAATTGAGCAATGTGGACTCGAAAGTTGGTTGTGAGATAAATCTCAATTGAGCCATTGAGTATGGTTTCATATGAATAAATAATATGACAAGACTAAGGTTAAGAAACCCGAAATTTGTTATTGAACATACATAATATGTGATATATTCTTAAATGGGCTTATTCAATTAAATGAGTAATTGAAAGTAATTTAGATGGTTAATTTTTGTAAGTAATTCAGTAGTAATATTTAATAGTTTTGTTTTGACTGTTTTGTTTGTTGTAAGAATGTGATATGCTTGAATACATGGTATGAAAACATTGATTGATATGTTAATTGAATTTCAGACATTTTTGTTTTTAAATCTGTTAATTCCTAGTTGTAGGTAAATAGGCATGCTTAGAAGGGTCTACAGCTGCTCCTGCGACACTTTGGCGCCTAACACTTCTGTGTCTCCTATTATTGAGACTTCTGTCTCTCTTAGTAAACTTCTGTGTGTCCTACTTTCGATACTTCTGTCTCTCCTATTATCGACACTTTGGTGTCTCCTATTATTGAGACTTTATTCTTTCCTGTATGAATCTCGTTACCCACTTCTGTAAATGGATTAGTAATCATCTGGTTTTGTATTTTGATACATGTTGATTTTCATATAAAGAAAAATATATTATGCTTTGTTACGATCTGATATGAAGGGATTATACCTACTTTTGATATTTAGTTATGTTATCTATACAATCTTTTCTGAAATTCATTATGTTTGAATTGTTCTGAAAGGCAATCCTTTAATCGTTGTTCATGCTATAACATGATTGTTAGTTTATGAATAGTTTAGTTATCACTCACTAAGCTATATGCTTAGCATGGTGGATTTGCCCCATATAGGTTCTAAAATAAGGTTGTAAAGACTGGGATGAGTCAACTGCAATGGCCAAAGGAGTCAGAGATTTGCTTTAATACAAATGTATTTTGAGTTTTGATTTTGGCTTATATATGATGTGTATGAATTTGTATTTGTTTATAAGTTTGTAATAACTATATTTCAGGTTGACTTTGGATTTTAAACAAGTTTGTGTTAAGGTCAATGTAATATTATGTATGATTTCTTGTTTTGGTTTTAAGGAAGTTTTAGATTGCTTTTGGTTTGTTTATTCTATTTATGAGTGTGACACTTACAGGAAGTTGAGATGGTTCCTAAGAATTCCAGAATCACAATTGCGACCAATCAGGAAGTTGAGTTGGTTCCCACCTGAGTGCAACTAGGATGGTGAGTTTGTATTGATCATAGGAAATTGAACTCAGCAACTTGTAAAGACTATTTTCCTTTCCCTTTATTGATCAGATGCTTAAGAGTTTGACTCGTTATGACTATTATTTTTTTTGGATGACTTTTCAAGTTATCTTCTGATCCCGATCACACTGGAAGATCAAGAAAAGACCAGCTTCACATGCCTATTAGGTATATTTTCTTACCAAAGGATATCGTTTGGATTATACAATACACCCCAACATTCCAAAGATGTATGGTGGGTAATAGGATTGAATTATCTTATATTTTCTTATGGATTTCAATGTCTTTTCAATCCTATCTTTGTGTTTAAATACTCAATTTGTGTTCATTTATTTTTGCATACAAATTAAAGGATTGAACACAAATATATGCTAAACGGAAGAAGTTTGACAAAGTTTATAGAGCCATCTATGGAGGAGAAACCAACAATAACATTCGGAGGACTATCGGAGAAGACCTAGGAAATAACCTAGGGCCACAATCATGGCAAATATGCCACGATCATGACAAAAGCTTGAACACAAGGCCATAATTGTGGGTAGTCAACCATGATTGTGACAGAAAGTAGATAAACTAGCCACGATTGAGCACTAAGGGCTACTATCTGTTGGAGTTATGTAAATATAGTGCCCTGGAAAGCAAGTGTATTCACATGTAACTTTATCTTCTTCAGTTATAGTTTTTATAATGAAAATATTTGTTATTAATAAAACAAAACACTTTGGTTTCATTTTTATGAGCATTATCTATCTAGTTAAAAGGAACCAAGATTCTTTTATAAATAATATGCATATACATAGAGATGTATGGGAAACATGTATATTATAAGAATCTAAATTAATGGATTCACAGTTGAATAATCAAGT
>JAOQMP010000007.1:9859250-9881478 GCA_027563575.1 Erythroxylum pedicellare
ATTAGATATAAAATGCTAAGACTTTGAAAGAGTTAAAGATAATGATTTTTAGGATGTGATGCTTAGATAAAACATATATTATCCAATAAGTTTATAACCAAATTAGATTACAGAAAGTTCGAAGATATCTAAAACAATATATATAATCTTACAAGTACAATTGAATGAAATATTTGTTTTAATCAAGACTTATAGGAGAATGGTTTTTAAAATAATTAGTGGGAGTAGGATGAGATTTAAAAAGGTTCAAATCTCATTACAACACACCTAAATGGAATTTTTTCCTTTTTTGATAATTTTGATGTATAATTAAAAGGGTATAAGTTGTTGAAAGATTCACTTTCATAATAAATTCAATGAGTTTGTTTCTAGAGATGATTGTGAGTTCATCATTTCTTTACTCTTCAATATGAATGTGTAGAGACATTCTAATCATATAAAACATAATTCAAAATTTCAAATTTTAAAGATATGATAGTCTAAAAGCAACTCTTATTAGACATGAATGTTACTTAATTATAGGAACTAGATTTATTGAGATACAAATAAAATTCATTTATCTATTTTAATTCTAAGTATATAAATAATATATTAAAGGTGTTTGTATTTTATTTAAGAAATTAAAGAGTGTATTTCCAAAAATGGGAGAGGAAAGCTTTTCAAGGGTTTAAGAACTTGTAACCCAAAAAGAGCTCAAAAAGTGCTAAACAGTATAGAAATAAAATAATAAAAACTTGAGATCATTACCAATTGGAGTAGACTAATATTCTCTTTAGACATAATCCGTAAGGGGCTTGGAGATACTGTGCAACATTAAGTAGTGAGCTAGATTCCCCATATAATTTAGGTGTTTTCTCAACTTTAGATTGATGAAGTAGTGTTTCCTCAATTGTCTCTAGTTCCTCTTGTCCATTTATGTTTTTCTACTTAGCATTGGTCTAAGTTCCAAGTTCATTTGTGAACACTGCAATCTGAAGTGCTTTCTACTTTCTCTGGTCTGTTATCTTTGATTTAATATCCATCTACTAGCAATGTCTAAAGATGTTTTATAATTAAATCCTATAACAATATGAATTTGTGTAAAAAGATAAATATAATATGAGATATTGTGTTATGTGATATTTATTTTTCCTATTGCTATATGTAGTATAAAAACTTACCTTTCAAAGTTCCAACTAAATCAATTAGAAAGGCTCCATATTAGATTTAAAAAAAATACTAAGCCATTGAAAGAGTCAAAGCTAATGATTTTTAAGATGTGATGCTTATTATCCTGTTAGTTTAGAACCAAATTTAAAATATATAAAGTTATAAGATATCTACAAAATTGTACACAATCTTACCACTCCCATTAAATAAAATGTTTGTTTTAATGAAGACTTATAGGAGAATGGTTCCTTAAATAAGTGGTAGAAGTACGATGAGATTTAAAAAGGTTCAAACCTCATTACAACACGTATAAATGGAACTAGTTCATTTGTTGTTAGATTTGCTGTATAGTTGAAAGGCTATAAGATGTTGAAAAGTTATAACAAAACCTTAAGATTGTTACAAATTGGAGCAAAATCCTATCCTCTTTAGAAATAGTCCCTAAAAAGCTTGTAAATGCTTTGTAGCATTAAGTAGTGAGCTAGATTCCTCACACCATACAAGTTAGGTGTTTTCTCAACTTTTGATCAATGAAGTAGTGTTTCCTCAAACATCTATAGTTCCATTTATCCATTTATGTTTCTCCACTTAGCATTGGTTTGAGTTCCAAGTGCATTTATGCCACTACAATCCAAAGTGCTTTATGCTTTCTTTAGTCTCCTAGACTCGATCCAGTTCTCATCTACTGGACATATTTTAAAGAGCTCCATATTGAAAAAAAAATATTCTTCTATCCTAGATAGACTACTCCTATAGAAAGTTTCATTTTATCGACTCTTATTCTTGAAAAATCTCTCATTCCTTGCTTCCAAATAGAGTAGACTCGACATCTCAAAGTAACCTTGAATAATGCATAATTACATTAGGTTAAATGATGTCTGTTTTATTTATTGCCTAGGCTTATATTTCTATCCATTTCATCTTAGTGCAATAGATTTTAGGTATATCTAATACTTATGAAGAATTCAGATATCCACTATTCTATTACAATTTCATATTTGAGTTCAAGGTCATATGAAAATTAACCTTAGAAGTAATTCCTAGTTATGGAACATTTTACTTAAATTAATATTATTTTGATATTGAAAAGATTCCAATATAGCATTAATTGCTAATTAAGCTATAATACATTTTTTATTTAGTAGAAATGATTATTTGGATCAATAAGTTCTTTAATGAACTTGGTATAGTTCCTTGTAATATTCAGACAGTAATGTACATTGGAGTATTAGAGCCTTTAAGCATGTAAAAGGAGCAAAGGTTTCAATAAAGATCCAAGTATGTATTTATACAATTTCTTTTAATTATGATGACAACTGAGAAGAAAGTTGGAAAATTTAGGCAAGTAGTCACTATAGAGAATCTTGTCAAATTCTCTCACTAAACCATTGTCCCAATAGTAGGATGATCATTATATGGTGAAATAATGTAAGATACTTAAATGATTGACTTAGTGTAAGTGGAAGATTATTGGTCTATACCCTACAACCGATTGGTTGGTTATATTTTTAGTGACAAAATTATTTAGAAGTTTCTTTATCTTATACATATTCATATGCATAAGATAAAGTTCATAAGAGAAATATGCATTGCAAATAAAATTATGATAAGATCATAATTATGAGATTCATATTTATTATCCTTAAATTATTTCTATTCATTATTCTATTGAAATTAGACATTAATAGAATGTAAAAAGACTAACACATATTATGTTTTTTTCCTTATAAAGGAAGTATTTGATCTCATATAATAAAGTATAGATATACTTAAACAACTATACGAGTGCTTGTTAGAGAACAAGTTTATTGAAGTGAGTCTATATGAGAATTTTATTTGAAATATTACTTGTTTATTTATGGGAATTCTCATTATCATGAATTTTATAACTAATCATTTGACTTAAGATTACCAAAGTATTTTATATAGGGATTGCTATATTTTAGTAGTACTTATGACCTGTTCTAGTCAAAGGTAGCTCAATCGGCAGTTATTGGATATAACATAAACTATACAAAGATAATTAAGTGATCAATATAAGATTCATCACCTTAAAATGATTATGAAAAATTATATGAGATATTTAAAGCTAACTCTTTTGACCTACGCTTTCTGCACTACTCTTAGAGTTCTCTCAAGACACTCGTATGGACATCGACTATAATATTTACAACGAACCAATTTCAAAAAGGTTCAAGGAAAACGGAAAAGGAAAAGGATCAAGTTACATGGTAAAGTATAAATTTATGATTCATGTTTTGTTGTGTTTATGTGTTAATTATATTATAAATTTTAAGTGATCTTGAAATTTTAAAAAAATAATTAAGTAATCTTGACTTCAAATTCTTATTCCGCTAGTAGCTAGATCAAATTCCACCTTGATTTTGTAATAAAAGGAGGATTGTGTAAGAGTTCTTCTTTATTGAATAAAAATTGTTGTAATAAGGTTCTTATTCGCCTAATTAAAAGAAGAGATTAGTAGAATCTTAGAGAGACTTAAGGGTTGAATGTGGAAAAGGTTTATTTACAAAATTAATATAACATCAGATTACAACTTCTTTTCTTTATACTCTTTTCTTTATTCTTAGTTGATTAATTGAGTTTAACTAAATTGTCCTTATGTTTTGTCATTCAATTTAAAATCTATCAAGAGTCTTTATTAAGTTGCAATAAATTTTTTTTAGATTCATTAATATTCAATTCACCTTTGGGTGTTGTTAGTGACTAATAATCTTTGATAATTATTTAATGCTATATCTTATTTTTAGTGAAATCTTAATCTATTTTATAATATTTTTATAATTATGTTAGATTACATATATCCTTATGGTTAGGAAAGTGAGTTTTAATACTTATGATAGTCTACTTATTATTATTATACTAATACAAAATGACATGAGAACTTAAATTATTAATAATAGAGTTATGAACGATAATTTAAAACTCAAGTCAGCACGACGCACATATGACAAGTAACACCAGAAGATTGGGATTTGCTCATGAATCGGTTCCTTGAACTGGCTTCAACTTTTTAGGTTTTGCGTGTTCTAGTTTTCCCTAGTTTCTTTGTTCACAAGAAACCTGTATTTTTGTTTTTCAATGTTATTTTTTTACTGGTCTAATCAATTTATTCTACATTTTAAAAAAAAAAAAGTATCAAGCAGGCATCACTCATGGACCAAGTTGGGATTTTGTATGTAATCAGCATCCACGGCGCTTCTGACTCCGAACTCCGCTCGTTTACTGTCGCAAAAATTGAATTCCTAAAGAATTGCATTAAATTGGAAAAGAGCTTATCAATCGCTATCCTTAAATTTCACGTGGAATAATAATGACGCCACATTGTCCTTTTATTTGATAAAAATATCTAATCACATAATTTTAAACAAGGGATCTGAAAACATCAGGTGTAAATGCAGTTTCTTTATATCAAAGTTAGTGAAAGCCACCGAAACTCCCTTATTTCGTTTGGTGAACTTGTAATTCCTCGAAAACCTACTTATTCTAATGAATGCGGTTAAAGCGTAACCGCCCCATCCAAACTTAAAATATTTGTACAAGAATAACTAATAAAACACAAAAGACGCCGGTGAGTTGACTGAAGCTTGAAGAAACATCATAAAGGCGACTTTCACTCCAACAATCCAAACCAAACCAAACCAGTTTTCCAGTTATCAAAGGTACACAAATTCTACTCTGCACCTTTTCTATTTGAGAATAAAACGAACTCAAATTCTCTTTTCATCTTATTTCTTTCTAGTGTTATATTGTTCAATTACCAATTGATATATCAATTTCAAGTTCCATTTTGCGGTTCTATTTACCTCTGTATTTTCTATTTTATTTCTGCTATATCTTATGATCATCTGATGCCTTTTTCGCTATTTGGTGGTAAAGAGAGAGTTGATTGTTTTGACTTTCTGCGCTGTGAAGATAAGAATTTTCTTTTTGGAGTTTTAGCATGTATCTGGTAGGTTTCGTTTGACTTTTGATTGAGGGATCATCAAGTTACCTCTCTCTGTTTCTTCTTTTCCCTAAATTTGTCCATCATGTGAATTACTCTTTGTTTTTGAAGGGGCTCCAAGGAACTTTGATTAGGGTTTATGTTTCTTACTATTTAGTCTCTGAGACAATTCGTAGGCAAGTTTTGGCATTCAAAATTTTGATGTTTGCTGTTGGAAGAACAAAGATATTAGGGGGTGTCTTTTGCTTAATGGGGTTTGGGAGACATAGTATACTCTCTCCGCAGTTTTTCCTTTAATTTTATCGCCGAACATGGTAACTGAATAATAGCTTTTAAGAAACTGTTCTTTTTTTTTTTTGGGTAATATTTCATTCTATTTAGTCTGATATTTGTTTTCCAAACATGGAAGCCAAACCTGCTAGGTGATTGTCTTCTTTACCCATATTTCCTCTACAAGCCTAGGCATTGCACAGGAGTATTATGTTCTATCTACAGCTGGGTATTTGATTTTCAGGTCAGCAAAATCAGAATATTTGATCTTAAATCTTCGAAAAGATCAAACATGAGTGATAATTTGATGGATAAGGTTAGTGCTTTTGGTGAACGCCTCAAGATTGGAGGGGCTGAGGTAGGCAGAAAAATGACTGCTGGCATGAGCTCTATGAGTTTCAAGATGAAGGAGCTATTCCAAGGTCCTAACCAGGCTGATAAAATTGTTGAGGATGCAACTGCTGAGACACTGGACGAGCCTGATTGGGCCATGAATCTTGAAATATGTGACATGATAAATCATGAAAGAGTCAGCAGTGTTGAATTAGTTCGGGCCATCAAGAAGCGGATTATGATGAAGAATGCTAGGGTCCAATACTTGACGATGATGTTACTTGAAACATGTGTCAAGAACTGTGAAAAGGCTTTCTCCGAGGTAGCAGCTGAGAGGGTACTCGATGAGATGGTGAAGCTGATTGATGATCCTCAGACTGTGGTTAATAATCGGAACAAGGCTCTAACTCTGATTGAATCATGGGGGGAGTCAACAAGCGAGCTGCGTTATCTACCTGTGTATGAGGAAACATACAAGGTATCTCTTAATCTTTTTTGTCTTAATGATTTGACCTTTTACATGGTAGTTTTGAAAGCCCGGGAAAGACAAGGCAGTTTCTAATTATATTTTGGGTCCATTAAAAATATTCTACTGTCATAGTTATCTAATAGTAGCTTACAAAGGCATCTGGCTCATCTTCTTCAGCCATATACCCTGCCCTCAGTGAACTAGAATTTGATATCAGTATTTGGTAATTTGTGTCTGTTTTCTAGAGCTGGAGTCTACTTGCTTACTTAACTGCAAGTCTTAGCCTGAGAATAAGAGATGGATAAAACTCAGTTCGGGTAATTAGGTTTAGAAGCATTTTAGGTGCACATAAGCCTGTTAAATTAGATCTATTTGTTGCTATCTTTGATGAAGAAATTTTCACATTGCATCCTATAGGAGATAAAGATAAGAAGTTACAATCTTCAACTTTTATGAATTAAATGAGAGATTGTTATGCCTATGGTTGGTGGCAACCAAGGCTTTCTTACCATTGCATTGATTATTTTATTACTAGCTTCTTGTATTGGAATGTAAAAAATTTGGACATTTGAGTATGTATATGTATCTGTGCTTTGGGATATTATCACTGCCATGGCCAATCAATAGCTTGTGGCTGACTCTCTTGTTTTTCTTCTTCTCGTGGACATTTTTAAAGAGCTTGAAATCACGAGGTATCCGATTCCCTGGTCGTGACAATGAAAGTTTAGCACCTATTTTCACCCCTGCTCGATCAGTTGCTGCTCCTGAAGTGGAGGCAAGTCTTGTCCAGCAAATTCAGTATGATATCCCTGTGCAAAGCTTTACAGCTGAGCAAACGAAGGAAACATTTGATGTTGCTAGAAATAGTATAGAGCTTCTCACCACAGTATTGTCTTCCTCACCACAGCAAGTTGCTTTAGAGGTAACTTTTATCTTATAGTTAATCTGAATGTCCGACTGAGACAATGTGGATGCCATGATATCCTACTTGTAGAATAATTCATCGCCTTGGTTCTACTTGTTGTGTGAAGTGCCTGAAAACTGCATGGGGTTATCATCTTAAAATGTTTTACAGCATTGGGGCTTTATTAGTTGTTATGATTTAATGGATATGCCAACATCAGTAATGAAACTGCTTTTCTTATTTCCTAGGCCTGTTAAGGTTTGACGTATACTTGACTTGAGTGAAGTGTTCTGTTATGCCATTCTAGTTGATTGGAGATACAGAAGTTGGTCCCATACCGATTCTTCTTTTGCTACTGCATTCTCTTTTTATTTTAAAATATCATATATGATCAAGAAATGCAAAACACTGCCATTTTTTTTCTACGAATCAGGATGAACTTTGATGTAATGTTTTGTAAAGAAGCTAAGATTGTTTTTTGTAGGACATAGGAAGTGGCTTAATTTTGTCCACTACATATTGTGTTACTTTTGCTATGTCAAAAACATGTAATAAAGAGTAACCAGTGATGCATGATAATGTAGTAGGCTGTAGGTAGCTTATACTGTGATTATTCCTTCATACTATTAAAATAGTTAATAGTATCTGTCTATAAGCCATCAAAATTATATGAAAAGATCAAGTTATTTGGTCACATTTTGAAAAAATCTGTATTATACTTCTTATTAATACTCTTGATCTTGCAGATTATGCAAAATGAAGTGACCATATTTAGTATCAGTTTTATTGATTATCAGATGTTCTTATGAAATTATTTGTCACTGAAAAGTACTTGAAGGAGAATAGATTGTACAACAATATACTATTGTAATTCTTAGATCAATTAGATATATTGTACTATTAAAAAGAGTTGCACTATCCCTTTACTTTCTCGAGTAATCTTTTATTGTGATGGAGGGGAATAATCTTTTGTTTATATTAATTTTCTATTTCAGTAATCTTCTTTTTATACTTTTATTTCAAACCTTGTACTTATGAAGAAAAATCAATCATTTTTCCTTGCATCGACTTTGTTGGAAATCCAATAATAACATTGCTTTATCTTTTCTTCTGCTTTTCATGTTTCTGTTTTTAATCTTCTAACTTGACAGACCTTTTGTATAATTTACTCATGTTAAATGTTAGGTAATGTAAAAGATGTTCATATATTTTTGTTGAATTTGATTGTGAGAATTGCATTGTGATACTTAAAATATCAAGAGAATGAGACTCAAATTTAAAATAAGTGGACTAAAATAAGAAATGAGCATAAGGAGGAAGGTGTCTTATATAGTTTTCTCTTTTTCCCTTTTTATTGCTTATCTGTTGAATTTCTTTGTTATTGCTTCATTGTTAATATCCAAGGAGTATTGACTTTTTGTATTGACCCATAAAAAATTATTGTGCAGAAGGTAGTTTAATATTTAATCTATATACAGATTTCTTATGACTAAAATTTCTTTGCATTGTTTCATTAGTATGAGGTTTGTTGGTTTAATCTTAATAAGATTAATTCGTTTTGCAGTTATTTATTGATATGATCCTGAGGAAGCCATGTGCTTGATAATATTGCTAGCGTAATTGATTAAAGACAAATAACAGAATTTCTTTTATTGTCAATCCTGATAAATTACATACAAATTGATGAATTTGGGCCATAGCATTGAAGGTATTTACTTCTGAATATTATAGTTTAAGAGATTGCCGAATATTGCCCTTTAGTTTCCAATTATGCATAAAATTTTTTGATCTACTCATTCCACCTATTCGTCCACCCGGATAAGAAAGGTTACTTGGTTTAAACCCAATTTGGAATCAGATTTGCTTTTGATTATCACTTCGGTTGTCATGTTATTAATGTCTTGTAGCGCTTAATTAAATAGGGTTTTTATAGCGCTTAATTAAATAGGGTTTTTATGACGTTAAATTCCATATCAATTCCAAAAGTAAGGCACCACTCTTTTAGTAAAATGGCATAATACAAGTTTAGCAAACAACAAATTAAGTTGGCATGACCCAATTGTTTTATTACTTTAAGAAGAGCTTTTCAAATTTTATCTATCCCAAGCTAATTGATAAAAAAAATGGACAAAGATTACTTGGTTTAGAAATTAGCCCAAGTCATTGAACATATGGTTGTGTGTTAATGGTTGCTGATTAGGAAGTGAGGGACTCATTAGTTATAGTGGATTTTTTATGGCATCTGCCAATCCTCTCATTTCTAGCTATTATATTGTATCCAGAAGGGCAGTAACCTGTCGTCTTGCATATATGGGACCTGAATTCAATAGTTTATATTACAGTCTCTGAAGGTTTCTGAGATTTCTGTTTTTTCTTTTCCATATAAATTAGGTTCTAGTGCTTGGCAAAGACAATTGATTTGTTTTTACTACACAATGGCCTTTGCTTGTGCAACTCCAATGCAATCCGCTTGCTTGTTTTCTGTTGAAAATTTGTCCTTTGGCTCTTATTGGCATTGAGCTAATCTAATGTAGTTCAAGTTGAATAAGTTGCCTGGGCTTAAGGTTTATAAACCACCATAGTAGGAAATACTATCATGTGGCAATAAAGTTGAGGCAATTTAACCTGTTATATTGTCTAATGGCATCTGTCGGGCTAGTTTTCCCTCGTCAGAAGCCATCTCAAATGTTGACTATGATTCTACTATTTATTAATGTGCAACTCCTTGGTTTTTTGTGGATATCCGTTTCCATGTCTCCCATTTAGTTGGACTTTCTGAAACATAATGATGCGATGGGCTGTTCTATGGCAGGATGACTTGACTAAGACGCTTATCCAGCAATGTCGCCAATCTCAGATCACTGTCCAACGAATTATTGAGACAGCGGGAGATAATGAGGCCTTGCTTTTTGAAGCTTTAAATGTGAATGATGAGATCCAGAAAGCACTCTCTAAATATGATGATTTGAAAAAGCCATCAATTGCTCAACCTGAACCGGAACCTGCTATGATTCCAGTTGCTGTTGAGCCTGATGAGTCTCCTAGACAAGGAAAGGAAGATGCTTTGATAAGGAAGCCAGCGGCTTTGCGAGGTGGAACCCCCTCAGGGAGCAATGATGACATGATGGATGATCTCGATGAAATGATCTTTGGTAAGAAAGGTGGGGTTGCATCTGAAGGCAGCCACGATCAGAAGAAGCCGCAGTCTTCAAAGGATGATCTCATCTCCTTCTGAGCTGCTATATACAAACGATCTGTTTGGAGAGACTATTGAGATGAGGTCGTTTGGATGTTGAAACCCTGATAAACTTTTGGTTTTAAAGTTGGTATGGCCTTCAAGGTTGTGGATATCCTGTTTACGCATTACTCAACAGTACTTGCTGCACATTTTATGTAAGTAGATCAATTCCTGGATATGATAATTCTATATATACATATATATATAAACAATGAAAGGCACGTGTGTTCTCTTTGTAAGAGTTTCGGTTAAGCTTGGGAATTTCAGGCGCTTGGTGGCTAAGTTGCCTCGGAACTGTGGAAGATGGTGTCCTTGTGATTGTTATGGCCGATTAAATTTTCTTTTCAATAAGACCAAATATTATAACTGCGTGATGTTTGGAAGAGCTTTCAGTAATAGTCGTACATCCTAATTTTGTATAGTGACACTACTTTTTACTTTGTTACTACTTACATATAAGTGGATTAGTGATTGAATTGATAGATTAAAAATCAAAATTATTGAAATCAAGACAGCTTAACATAGAGCAATACAGTCTGCGTATATTTAATTTGAAGTTAAATGAGTAGGATTATATGTTGGATACATTTATTTCATCCAAGATAAAATTGACAATGTAGAATTTTTGAAGGTTGTTCAGATGGTAAAAATATTGTGGCTTTACGTGTTTGTTTTACTCTATTTGACAATTTGGGAGAGAGGATCATTTCTTAAAATCAATCAAAAACTAAATCTTCAATTGAAAAATGAAATAATGTTAAAATAGTTGCTGAATATATAAATTAAGATCATAATAAGTATAGCAATTACTTGTTGAACTAAAAATTGGAAAATTAAAAATTCTGTATATGGTCTTTAAAATAACATAGTTTTTCTAAATTATCTAAAATTCAAATTTTATTAAAATCAACTTTTCAAGAAGAGATGGATTCTCCTATAAGAATAGCGATTATCGATGAACGAATGATTAAATTAAATGATCAAAATCATTGGAATTATGAAATTTCAAGTAGGTCTCTTAATGTAGTTCTTAAATTTGTTCTTACTTTAGCGACTTCTTTAAACAATTGGTCAATATAGATTTTATCAGTATTTTTAAATTCAATACTATGATGTGAGTTTGTTAAAGCATAACTAATTTGATATGATAGAAAATGTATATTGTCCTATATTCATTTAGGTAGTTATTTCCTAATATTAAGGGTAATCCTGATTCTTGTTGGTATATTGATAGTACTATAAATGTATAGTTTTCGATAATAAGACTATTATAATAGCTTACATACCATATTTGTTTGATACTTCCATTAGCTATTCTAATTTGCCCAAGTTTTTCAATGTATGTATTGCTATGGTGTCTTTGGTAGTCCAGCTCCGCTGATGCTTTATGTTGTATTTAAGTTGTAATCTTTTTCTTTCTTTTGCAAGGTTTTTAAAGAATCCTTGGTTAGATATATAATTAAGTATGCCTAAAAATTGTTGTACATTAGTTTGATTTTTTGTTCATCGATAATCACCATTCTTATAGGGGAATCTATCCCTTCTTGAAAATTTGATTTTAATAAAATTTGAATTGTGGATAAATGTATATATCATATTTGTGTCGTTTATCTTCAAGTAGTTTTTTGTAATTGTTTATAAATTTGTTTTTGATCGATTAAATTTATTCTAATATGACCACTATATTGATCTATTCGTAGTGGTGTTTCATGAACTATTTTACGATAATAAATAATATTTTGTCAGTTTATAAGATTTTTTAGAAGAGAGTGCTATATATCTTGTCCAAATTTTAAATTTAATTATGTTTTAGCTATTTGTTTTTGTTTCTCTTTTGATAATAAAGTATTTATATGAAAAATGCCAATTGATTCAATTAATTCTAAGTTATCTATTTTGAGTATATTTTGTTCGTCGGTTCTTATATTATCTTCCATCGATAATTTTTAAATTTTGGTTGTTTTAAACGAGTTTTGTGTTGGTTTTTATAAGGTGTAAAATCCCATCCATATTGTTGTGGAACTTATAAATATTTATAACAACACAATTGAGTTTATGTGTGTCTTAATTTGAATTGTAGTTTTTCTTCTAAACATTTTTGAGATAATACTTCCTTAATAATGGAAACAACTCCTCCTAGATTATAAGCAACTAAGTTTTTATTTTGTTTGATTAAAAAGGCTTCTTCTACGGTTCTATTTATTAGATAGGGTAATTTTTGAATAAAGATTTGGATATACATTTTCTGGTCAGGAAGTTATTGACATAGAAAGTAAGGGCCGAATGTTTACTGGTGTTAGGAGAGATTAAGTTTTTATTTAATAGTTCAGAACATTTAGAAATAAATTCTTGTACATCTTGTTGTGTATATGGAATATTATTTTTAATGTTTATTTTGTGTGTAGGGTCCTTTAATTTTATTTCAATTAGTTGAGTATTGATGTTTTTAATTGGATCTATTGGATGTTCACTATAGACTTGATTAAGTAATGTTTCTATTTTTGTTTGTAATGATAAATTATTTTGAAGGAAAAATTGTAAGTGATCCAATTTTTCAGTTATAAGTTTTAAAGTTTGGTAATATGTGGTATGATAGATGGGAATTTTTAGAATAATAGTTTTTTGGTTAAGTGACTTTATTATTGGTGTTTTTAAAGTTATATAATGTAAGTATTGACAAAATAGGTTATATAATTTTAGGAAGTTATTTCCTAATATTAAGGGTAATCCTAATTCTTGTTGGTATATTGATGGTACCGTAAATGTATAGTTTTCGATTATTGAATATTTAGGACTAGAATTTCATAATAATGGAATTTTAAAATTACAACCAAATATCCTTACTAAAATACAACAATTTCCAGATATTTTAAAAAGTTGAACTAATGTGCAACAATTTTTAGACATACTTAATTAACTTGTCTTGAACAGAAAATCTATATCCAAATATTTATTCAAAAATTACTCTATCCAATAAATAGAACTGTAGAATAAACCTTTTTAATCAAACAAAATAAAAACTTAGTTGCTTATAACCTAGGAGGAGCTATTTCCAATAATAAGGAAGTGTTATCTCAAAAATGTTTAGAAGCAAAACTACATAACAAATTAAGACACACAAAAACTCAATTGTGTTGTTCTGTACCACAACAATATGGATGTGATTTTACTTCTCATAAAAACCAACACAAAACTTGTTCAAAACACCCAAAATTTAAAAATTATCAATGGAAGAAATTTCCTAAAAATAGATATAATAAATATAAACCTTCATTTAAACCTTATAGAAAGTTTTTTAGAAAACAAGATTATAGACAATATAAACCTAAAAAGAACTATTGTCCCCAAAATAAAAAACAATGTAAATGTTGGTTATGTAAAGAAGAAAGACATATGCCAATAATTGCCCAAAACAAAATCAAAAATTTTTTAAAGATAAAGTCAATATTTTAAACTCAATATTACAATATAAATTAGAACCAATAGAATCCGATTATGAAACTGATTCAACAATTGCTTCTCTATATCAATATGAACTTCAAAATTTAGAATCAGAATCAACAAATGAATCTAAATACTTTGATACCATTTTCTTTTATGCTTTTCTTCTAGTTTCCAACTCTATAATTAGATGTATTAATTGTACTGTAATATCAAGTCATTTATTTATCCTATCTAATCTTTGTAAAAGTTGTTCATATTTTTGAACAATTAACTTATAATTTTGAATTAAAGGAAAATTTTCAATTTTTATTTCTTTTAATTGATTTTTGAGATTTATTGTTTATCTATTAACTCAGCTAATTGTTTAGTAACACTCATAAAGTATTTTTAATATGTGTGGTTAACTCTTGTAATTGATTTTTAATTATTTCTAAGTCTTTATCTTGTTCATTTCTGTATTGCATAATTTTTCGGTTAGTAATTTTTACAGACTATTCTATCGATTGTCCTAGTTTAGTAAATCTAATAGGTCTTTCTAATCTTACAGAATGAGATCGAAAAAGATTTTGTTTATTTAAAGAAGTATCATTATTGGAAAAAGAAAGTCTAGAAGGTATAATAGGATTTAATTGAATTGGATATTTAATTCCGGGTAGGTCTCTTAATGTAGTTCTTAAATTTGTTCCCACTTTGGCCACTTCATTAGACAATTGGTCAATATAGATTTTATCGGTATTTTTAAATTCAATACTATGATGTGAGTTTGCTAAAGCATAACTAATTTGACATGTTATAGAAAATGGATATTGTCCTATATTCATTAAATTTTCTCTATAAAATTTATAAGCAATAGTAATTGTTTCATCTAAATTATGTGATATTAATGGGATTCTTAATTTTAGATGAGTATTAAATTTTATTTTTCCATAAGCTAAATTTCTGTTCATAATTCCATTGATTTGATCATTTAAATTACTCATTCATTCATTGATAATCGTCATTCTTATAGGAGAATCTATTCCTTCTTGAAAAGTTGATTTCAATAAAATTTGAATTGTGGATAAATGTATATATCCTATTTTGTGTCATTTATCTTCAGGTAGTTTTTGTAGTTGTTTATAAATATGTTCTTGATCAATTAAATTTATTCTAATATGACCATTACATTGATCTATTTGTATTGGTGTTTCACGAACTATTTTTCCATAATAAATAATATTTTGTCGATTTATAAGATTTTTTAGAAGAGAGTGTTGTATATCTTGTCCAAATTTTAAATTTAATTATGTTTTAGCTATTTGTTTTTTTTTCTCTTTTGATAATAAAGTATTTATATGAAAAATGCCAGTTGATTTAGTTAATTCTAAGTTATCTATTTCAAGTATATTTTATTCATTGGTTCTTATATTATCTGTCATATTTACAGTAGATGATGAATAATATGTTGATGATTGGCTAAAACAATTTCTAAATAAGTTAATTCTTGATTACAAAGTTATAGAGATTTTGGGCTAACTTAAGTTTTTCTTTTATTGGTTTTATTCCATTATTATTACCAATAACAAATTGTATATAATTGTATCTTTCTTTATAATATTCTTTTTCTATTCTATATTGGTTAACCAAATTTGTAATATATAGTATATGTTCTTGTAATTGAATACATAAAGTACAACTATTATGATTCATTGAGATGTATTTGGTAATGTTTGTTAAAATGACGATGTAAATATTTAGTGTCTTCTCTTTCTAATCTGTATAATTCATAATGTTGATTAATTCTTTTTTGATATATTTGAAGTTCGTCAGTGGTGCATTTATTGTTTGAAGGAAAAGATACATAGAGCTAGATACTTGAATAAGTTGTCTACTGATACTTAATTTATTTTCATTATGAATTATAGATTGATGAAGTACCTGACATGTTCTACAAACAGGCATATTATGTTATCTAGAGTACTAAATAATGTAAACAGATGAGTATAAATAAATAGAATAAACATAAATTTATTAAAACAGATACATATGTGGTAAATTATGTTTAAAGAAAAATTTATCAAATACGTATTGTATCATGAAGTTAGAAAATATGGATTGTAAACAGATAAGAAGATAATGAATAAAGTAATGTTCGTGAAGAGAAATAAGACCAATAAATAGAAAGAGAATGATTGGAGATACGGCATAAATACTGAGTAGATAGAAATAGATAAAACTTGATGAAACAAAAAACATTGTTGAAATCATACCTGAATTGCTTTCTTCCGTTTAAATGCCGAACACAGGCTAAGGGTGGAACGAGTAAAACGTAGATCATAAAGATATTCTTTTATTTAATACTTTTAAGGAGATACAAACGATTCTTATATAGACGGATGGTTAGCTTTTACAGGTAACCGAAGGAATCGGTTAAAGCTTTATCCGTTAAAAGTGAAGAAAAGTAAAAGAAAAAGTAGAAAGTAAAGGAATCTGCTTTTTAAGTATTGGTCGACAAAGTGGCCAATAGAGGCCTACATCCTTTTGGCCTTATGCTTCAATATTATTCTTCTATTATTGCTTCGATTGAACCACTGTCATCCTTATCGTCCTTAGAAGATGAAGGGCAATAATTACACTGATGCTGAGGATGTTTGCAAAGTTGTTGACAGATGGGCAATAATTACACTGATGCTGAGGATGTTTGCAAAGTTGTTGACAGATGGCAAATTTCCACTGATCTAATAATCTGTTGAAGATGTCAGTGGTAATTGAAAATAGATGTTCAAATTGCCGAATAATTTGAAGAGCTTCAAAGGATATAGATGCTTTATATGCAAAGATCACGATTATATTTGGTCCTTTGTAATTTACTTTGACTAATGAATCTTCAGTGATTTTTAGGCACTGTTGATATTCTCCTCCCACGCAATTGAGATTTAACTAGTTAATGAGATCCTAGTGAAAATTTTGTCGAGTTGGATCATCGATGGGGGGATACATTTTGTTACTTATTCCAATCTAGATAAATGCTATTGTAGATACTTTGATCTCAGCTTCTTTGAAGTTGTTAGTTTCTTTTAAAAAATGGGATAACTGTTGAAAACCTTGATGAATATTTCTCATCCTTGGCAAATCGATCTTTGAAGTTTTTGATTGCTTTGATAAATCCTGTAGGAAATTCTGAAAAAAATATTTAAATTTCTTAGATAAATGGTATCAATTAATCCACTTTGGAAGAAGAGGTAGGTTGTTAATGGATCGACTTATAGGAAAATGATAGCTTTATGTCCATATCTGCCTCTGTTTTGGGGATAGTATTGAAATAACTTTTTTTCATCCTTCCATTTGTTAAGGGCTTAGAAACAATCACAGAACATTTCAGACGTAATTTTTCGCGTTTCTTCCTTGAAGGTCTGGGTAGGTATAGTATTTATTTTGTCCATATTGATGGGCTTGCCTAATGTCTTCATTTTGGTCTCAAGTGGTGGTTTTTCAAGGGGTTGTTTGTTTTGAGTCTTTAATATTGGGTTCTTAAAGTCAGCTAGGGATTTCTTCACCTTTTGTCTATTTGAGAAGCTTTTATGCAAAATGAATGATTTTCCAGTGATGTGTATTGCTGCCTTGTGTCATTCTTCATAAATGCCTACTATGGGTTTATTAAAAATGACATAAACTTTGGTTTCTTTAAAATCTTCCTGCTTTTGAGAAATAAGTGAGGAGGTAGATGATGTTATAGAGTGTTTTGGGTAATTTGTTATGGGGTAATGGGATGAATAGTAGGTGCGGCTAAGGTGGTTTTAGGTGGTTGTTCTGGAGAGAGTTGTTTTTCAAGTAAGGTAATGGTAGACCTTAATTGATTAATATCTTTAGTCACTATTCCTATTTGTTGCTGTAATTCAATCAATTCTGCTTCCTTCTTGGGCAATGAGTCCTTGAGGCTCATTATTGCTGCTTTCATTCTCTGGTTAATATATCCGCAAGACTGATGTGAGAAGATTTTATATAATGGATTGAAAAATTATACTGATTTAATTCTAATTGCCATCTGATTAATCTTGCTTGATTATTATGAGTTTTGATATTATATTTAGTAAATTCGCATAAATACTTTGAATCAGTTTGAATAGTAAATTCGACTGGTAATAAATCAATACGCCATTTTCTTAATGTTTTGAGACAAGCTAATGCTTCCTTTTTATAGATTGAATACTTGCTTTCAGTGAGATTAAATGTTCCATTTATATACTTTCATAATAAATATTTTTTTTAGTTGGGTGGTCATGCTAAAAGGCATCCTGCCTATGTAGCTATACTAGCATCAGTTTGAACTAGTAGCGTATCCTTAGGAAGATAATTATATAATACTGGTAGCTCCTTACACAGATCCTTCAATGTACGTACCGCTGTGGTGTCTTCGGTAGTCCAACTCCATTGATGTTTTGTGTTGCATTTAAGTTATAATCTTTTTCTTTCTTTAACAAGGTTTTTAAAGAATCCTTGGTCAGATATATAATTAACTATGCCTAAAAATTGTTGTACATAAGTTCGATTTTTTAAAATATATGGAAATTGTTGTATTTTAGTAAGGATATTTGGTTGTAATTTTAAAAATCCATTATTATGAAATTCTATTCCTAAATATTCAATATTTTTTTGTGCTAATTTAATCTTATTTTTACTTAGAATTAATCCTTTTTCTTTACATCTCTGAAGGACAATTTTAACTTTTTTTAAATAATCATGTTAGTATTGGAAAATATAATAATATCATCTATATATGCTAAAGTGGAATCTTCCAATCCTTCAAGATTATTATCGATAAATCTTTGATAAATACTGGGTGTTTATTTTAATCCAAACGGTAACACATTCCATTGAAAATATCCAGACTTTACAGGCGTAATTAACAATATCTAGACTTTGCATCTAGTGTAGTGAACCAGTTATGTCCTTTTAATTTATTTATAATATAATCATTCCTTGGTAATTTATATGCTTCACCTGTTGTGGCTTCATTTAATTTTTTATAATTAATAACTATACGTCTTTTAGCTCTTTTTTGTTCAGAATGATTATTGACATAGAAAGCAGGGGCTGAATGTTTACTGGTGCTAGGAGAGATTAAGTTTTTATTTAATAGTTTAGAACATTTAGAAATAAATTCTTGTACGTCTCGTTATGTATATGGAATATTATTTTTAATTCTTATTTCATGTGTAGGGTCCTTCAATTTTATTTCAATTAGTTGAGTATTAATGTTTTTAATTGGATTTAATGGATGTTCACTATAGACTTGATTAAGTAATGTTTCTATTTCTGTTTGAAAAATTGTAAGTGATCCAGTTTTTTAGTTATAAGTTTTAAAGTTTAGTAATAGGTGGTATGATATATGGGAATTTTTTGAATAACAGTTTTTTGGTTAAGTGACTTTATTATTGGTGTTTTTAAAGTTATATAATGTAAATATTGACAAAATGAGTTATATAATTTTAGGAAGTTATTTCCTTAATAAGGGTAATTCTGATTCTTGTTGGTATATTGATGGTACTGTAAATGTATAGTTTTCAATAATAAGATTATTATAATAGTTTACATACCATATTTGTTTAATACTTCCATCAACTTTTCTAATTTACAAAGGTTTTATTAAAATTTTCCAATTGTTGACTAATGTTTTAGTAGCTATACAAATAGTAGCCCATGTATCTATATATGCATGTACTTTTTTATTCTGAATAATCACTTGAATAAAGATTGTATTCGAATTTGTTTGTTGATTCTAATTCTGAATTTTGAAGTTCATATTGGCATAAAGAAGCAATTGTTGAATCAGTTTCATAATCGAATTCTATTGGTTCTAATTTATATTGTAATGCTGAGTTTAAAATATTGACTTTATCTTTAAATTTGTTTTGATTTCATTTTAGGCAATTATTGGCATAATGTCCTTCTTCTTTACATAATCAACATTTACATTGTTTTTTATTTTGGGGACAATAGTTACTTTTAGGTTTAAATTGTCTATAAGCTTGTTTTCTGAAAAACATTCTATAAGGTTTAAATGAAGGTTTATATTTATAATATCTATTTTTAGGAAATTTCTTCCATCGATAATTTTTAAATTTTGGGTGTTTTGAATGAGTTTTGTGTTGGTTTTTATAAGGAGTAAAATCACATTCATATTGTTATGGTACTTTTGAATATTTAGAACAACACAATTGAGTTTCTGTATGTCTTAATTTGTTATCTAGTTTTGCTTCTAATCATTTTTGAGATAATACTTCCTTAATAATGGAAATAGCTCCTCCTAGGTTATAAACAACTATGTTTTTAATTTTTTTGATTAAAAAGGTTTCTTCTATAGTTCTATTTATTGGATAGGGTAATTTTTGAATAAAGATTTGGATATACATTTCCTATTTATGGTGAGTTAATTTATAATAATATTTTTAAATTCACAAATATATTCTTCGAGATAATAGATATTACATATACTTATATTATTTAAATGCCAAAGAGCATTTTTTCTTTCTTCATTCTCGATTTCTTGTTTATAAGATGTTATATCCTTTCCTATAAATTCTTTATAAATTTCATTAGTAACTACTTGAAAAGCTTTCATTGGTTCTAGAGCATTAAGGAATTCAGTAGTATTTTTGATTTGCATTTCATTATCTAATAAAAAATTTAATACGATACCAGTATTTTGATAGTTAATACAATTCCATAAAGTACTTATATTATTTATTCCTTCGAAAGGTTTTTCTAGTTGTATAACTATTGATAATTTATTTGGCCATTCAAGTAATAATTTTTCGGGTGAAATAAAACAATCAAAATTCAGAAATCCATGAGGTCCTAAGGTTATATGTTTAGGGGTGTTTTTTGTTGAAATCTTCTAATTTTGTTGTCTTTTCTATAATAACCAAATCTATTTAAATATTCTATCTCAATTGGTTTTGATTCCTAATTATATGTTGCTTATGGATTTCCTTTTTGTTTTTATCCACTTTGACTAGTTTCAGGTTGATTTTGGCTAGTGTTAGGTTGATCTTCAGTCTTGTGATGATCCATATAAATTTCTTGATCTGATTCATATCCATAAATAATCTCATCTTGATCTGTAATTGGCTTGATAAGTTCAGATTTTAAACGGTATTTATCTAATGTTAATTGTTGGACCCCGTTTCTAAAACCCAACGTGTTCTTCATGGCCCTGTAGGGTTATTTCAATGAAATCCCATTAATCATCATCCCATAAGAGTGGTGTGCCCACATAGTCATTCGCCATAATCCAACTCATTGCTTCAAATTCAGAACAGATTTTGAAAATCTTCAAATCAGAGTTTCAAATTGACTTCTCCAAAATATTTGTGGCTCCATGTCTATAGTTTATTTATAATCAAGAATCATCTCATTCGGAGCTCTACAGATCAAATATGATTAAAATATTGAAGTATGTTCAGTAAAATTCCCAATTCATACTCTTCCAACCGATACACTTACTTTGATTCAATCTATCTATTTCAAATCAACTTCAAAGGCTATCAAATTCTCTGGAGTGGTAGATAAATGTGTTAGGAAACTATTTCTTCAAAAACTAGGTCATTTGGAGGTTTGACGACAAAGTGATGGCTAAAAGAGTGAACATGATTAGAGCTAGAAAAACCTTCGGGTGCGCTCGTAAGGAACAAAGGTGCAATCACACGGATGAAGGTGTAGTCGCAAGGAAGCCATGTGCGATTGCAAGGAGGATATGTGCGATCATAGGGAGGGTGTGTGCGATCGCAAGGAGCAAAATGCGATCGCAAAGGGGCTTGGTGCGATCGCAATTAAAGCTATTTTGCATAACCCTCTACGACATTTTAACTTGTAATGGTCATAACTTTCAACTCCAATATCCAAAAATTGCATACTATATGCAGTTGGAAAGCTAAGAAGATAAGCTACAACTTTCATGAAGACCCCTAAAAGATATTTTCCCTCTAAGAGGGTCAATCAATGTAACTGTCCCATATGTCCACCCTATACAACATTACAAACTTCTAATGCTCATATCTCTCAACTCCGTTGTCCAACTATTTCATATTATATATTGTTGGAAAGCTAGAAAGATAAACTACAGCTTTTTAGAAGATACTTTTTTCCTGTTCATCCTAGGTAATTACAGATTTTCCCTTAAAGTCAGAATGCAAAGTTTAGCCCTATGAAAATCTTGAAATATGAATGTACAGATACAAGATAAATACGCATATACATATTGGAAACTTCTTTAATTCTCAATTCATTTCTAAATCAAAATGAAGTTCATGCAAAGCTTTAATTACATATCAAACTTAATACAAATACAAATGGAAGCTCAATGTTTGACGTGCTTATAAAGCTATCTAAAAGTCTAGTCACTAACTTAGTTACAAAAGTCTTTAACTATCTCGGAGTTTTCCGATGCCTTGCAAGGTTTAACACTTGTCTTGATTT
>JAOQMP010000007.1:9881578-9892085 GCA_027563575.1 Erythroxylum pedicellare
GCTTGGCTCCTCTATATCATACAAAACACATTTACACATATCACATTTTTGCACAAATATATAAGTATTCATCAATGCACATCTACTTATATGAAATATGCACAATGCATGCTCAATGACAATTCCGGGGTACTTTGTTGAGATCCTTATGATCAAATCATTCAGATATCAAAGCACTCATTAATTCCATGGGTACTTATAATTTGGACCAATATAAAGCAATGTGAAACCAATTACATAACTTCATTGACCACTTCAGATTTTCTTCAAATATACATACGGGTCAACTTTGCATGGTAAATTTGATAAGGTAAATGGCAAAATTAGGCAAAACTTTCTTCTAGAAAGTTATTCTCCAATATATTAAGTTTCTATTTATACTAAAATCATTCAATTTGGTTTATTAATTTGGAAGATATGCCTCAAACATTTTCGGGTTGTTCATATTCAAAAATAGTGTACTATGTACAACTTCCATCTAGAAATTGAACATCTTAGAGACTGAATCACAATTCTACTTTTTCATATGGTTTGTGGCCCTATTTCTTTAGTTTACTTTAAATAAAAAATTATCTCATTTTGAATCCTATAGATCCAGATATAATCAAAACAACAAAGTACGTTCAATAAAACAATACCAGTTCATATCATTCCAACAGATTCTCTCACTTTCATTCAATCAATTTCTTTCAAATCAATTCAGAATGCTACCAATTTTTTTGTATGAAAATGTATTAAGAATCCAATGGTTCAAGAACCAAATCATTTGGAGGTCTAAAGAAGAAGTTATGGTCAAAAGAAGCAAGACTATTCAGAAAAAGGGAAAACCTCAAATGCAAGATCATGCTTATGCACGACAGTTCATTTTCCCATTTATCATCAAGCACGATGGTGCATTTTTACTATGCTCAAAAGTCACCGTCGTGCCACGACAGTGCAAATCCATTTTGAACACCAAAAGTCACCATCGTGCACTTCAAACCTTCATAACTTTTGATCCCGACCTCCAAAATTTATAAACTTTATATCAATGGAAAGATATAAGAAAGATCTACAACTTTGATGTCAAAACCTGTCTACATCAGTACAGTTAATTCATCGAAGTTCAGATAAAAATTTCAACTCTCTCTTACTATTCACTTTCATAAAATTTCCAAACTTCCATTTTTCAAAATCCAACACTTCAATTTTTATTCTAGTCATTTCCACTCCATTTCAATCAACTCATTCATCATAAATCCATACTACTCCTAAATATGCAAATTTAATCAAAATATTCAAAATCATCAACTAAAAAATAGATATCAGTATTCCTTTCTTCATGTTCTGAATATACACTCATTCTCATCTCAGACCATCATTTTACAACTACTCTTCAACTCAAAAATCATTTTCTTGATCAACTCTAAAATATTTAAGCATTCACGTAAACACACATATATATACATACACAATGAACAGAAAACAGAGCATTCCACCTTTTCATACTTTCATTTCCTACACTCATCTTATACACCATTTTATTACTATTTCAAACTCCAAAAATCATTTCCATATCACCTGATCACTAATAATCATCAAATACTAAATTAACATTAGATCCATATTTTCATCCCATTAACACAATGTTCATGAATATAAACACATAAACCCCATGCTCATGCAGATGATAGTGAATTCATCAAATTCATTTCATAAATCCATAACTTTAAAAGATTTTCTCAATACTTACTTGTTAAAGATTCCAAAATCTTCAACTATCCTAAAGCCTTAAACTCGATGTAAGAACACATAATTCACTGTGAACACTAACCAACTTCTGGTTTTTCTTAAGGCAGCAAAAACACTTAGCAGTAGGGGAAGTGGTGAGGGATATGAAAAAAAGCAAAGTTAAGGAGTTTGATGGAAAACTTTGTGTATGGGGAGAAATTTGAAAAAGGAGATGATAAGAAAAAACTTAGTCTTTTAACTCTCAGATATCAAAACTTACTCCTGAAAAATAATAAAAATAACTTAACACTTGTCACTTTTCCTAAGATCTAACTCTAACTAAGTTTCTTCTGAAACTAACTCCATTAATTTTATCTTTACAATACAACTATTTCTAATCTTCTTTTAATTCCTTTTTCCTATTTTCCATAAAAATTCATAATTTTTGGAAATCACCAAAATTCACCGAAATTCAAAAATATCACAATCACACTAATCAATAATATTTCCAATATAAAACAAATTCAATTTCTCAAAAATTTCCAATAATCACAACTCAATCCAATTATTCCCGGAAATGTCAATGAATGCATGTAGAGTCATATGAATGTGCAAAAATGTGCATGTCCCAATTAACTCATGCATGATGTGTATTTTCCTAATTTCTCATAAATTACCCATAAATCACAATTCTAGCCTTAACATGGATAACGGGATCTTATAATTCTCCCCTCCTAACAAAAATTTCATCCTCGAAATTTTTACCTGAATGATCAAATAGATAGGGGTACTGATTCCTCATGTGCTCCTCCGTTTCTCATGTGACTTTCACACTCGAATGTTTCTTTTAAAAGACTTTCACCAATGGAATCAATCAGTTTTCCAGTTACTTATTCAGATATCACATAATCTTGTCTGTGTCCTCAATACATTTCAGATTATTCAAGTTTTCATTTCCTGTGCCAACAATACATCTGTGTCAAATCATATTAATATTTCTTATCACACTCACATATCATACTTAATGCATATAAGACATCTTTATCGGTATTACAAACTTATGTTAATGGTCCATCTCTTACAAAACTTTCATATGGACAATTTTATGTTGGGCTTGGCTCCCCTTTTTCCTAACCTAAGCACACCTTGACAAGGTGATACTGTCAAAAATAATTCATCTTTTGCTTGATATTTCATCTCTCTTTGGTGTTAATCCACCTAATTCGTTCGTTTTTCTTGAGTCACTTAATTTCTAATACACATCAATTTCACTTATCATCAACATCTCCTATCACTTCTGGCCTTAAACTATTTTTAGGCCTTATTCAATCAAATATAAAGGTGGTTGACTCTTCCTGTCATATAGCATAAGTTGTTATTTGTGCTATCTCTAACACTCTTTTACTCAATCATCTTATTGTGCACACAAACTTCATTATAAAGTTTATGTGCACAATTTAGCCATTATAAAGTTCTATTATTTTATATCACAAGAGATCATTATTTCACCTTCTTAATCAACTCAAATTCCTCCTTAATTATCAAGCTAACCTAGCCTTCTATGCATGCAAACACAATTCCAAAAATAAGATGGGAGTAGAATGATTTCAGCAAGGGCAAACAGATGATAACAGATTATAGCTATTTTTGTGTAGGATCTCGTACGGACCTTGGAATGACGATGAACAAAATTAATGCAAAATTTCTAAGCTATGAGGGTTATGTGTGTATTTCGGTAGTGAGAGGGAGGAAAAGAAGAAAGCATGCAAAAGAAACAATTAGACAGAAACATGACTCTGCATTTGCTTAAGCCATTTGGTGCAAGGTGTCTTTGTTTTAGAAGGACACATGTCATATAAATGGAGTAAGTTACATGTCTTCTTATGTGGCTTCCAAATGTCACCAATATCTTAGGTCATTTGTCACTCAATCATTATTGTCATTTTTCACTTAATTTTCTATGCCAAAAGTCATTCATTTTTTAAGCTTAGTCATTCTAATTTTTCATGTGTCAACTTTTCTTACCACTTGACATTTTTCTTAGACTAAATGTACATTTTAATTCATCCATTTTTCAATTGTAACAATTAACTCCAAATTACTAATTACAATCCATCAAACCAAAATTCAAGATATAAGCAATACACAATCAAATCATCATCATTTTAAACCTTTCATACTCCGGAACATGTCAATTGAGTGCATATACTATTTTTGCAATGTTTTGTATATCAACATTCATGTGTGTATATGCTCATGTTATACATGTGAATGAAATATACCTCATAAATTCTAAAATGATATGACTCAAAAGTCTAACATTCTAACCCTCAGTAAGTTTTAGAAACCGGCTATTACAACTTTGCTTTATTTATGCATATTAGTTTGCTTGTAAAACCTATTAAATAGCTTAATCCCACTGTCGACCATTATTCAAATGGGATATTGTAATTATTAATCTAGTTTAGAACATGTTCCATTCTTAATTCTTTAGTTGAAGACTAGGTTTCTGCTTTTGTAGAAAATTAAGTTTGTTATTGATATGCCAAACTCCAACCTCAATAATTATTTGGATGATAAAGAGATCTCCTTGTTGATAAAAATCTCATGTAACCCCATCTTTTTTTCATTGTTGATGACCCCATGTAGAGTAAGCTAGTTAAAGTAATCAATCAAGAAACTTGACTATTCACAATGCTAGTCCCACCCGAGAAAGAAAGAAGAGTGTAACATAGCTTGTCAATAGGTGAGTCCCAACCACTTGACACTAAGTAGTATTCACCTTATGAGGCTCACTGCTTTCAATAGCAAAGGTTAAGAATGGGCTTTGAAAGAGGAACTTCGAATTTGAGAAAAGTCCTAGATTGGTGAAGGGAAAAATGGGATGAAACTAGTGATAATATTGAAGATAGACAGCTATTAATTGAAATCTCCCTCTGGTATGATATTATGAATTTTCATACCATTTTTAATCCAAAAGTAGCAGTCAATTCGAAACTAATATGTATTGATAATATGGAAGGCACTGGAAGACAAACTTACCGTTTAGCTGACGAAAGGGAAATGCCAACGGGTTTTGAAAATGCTGTTTGGGACGCTCAACCAATGTCCTGGTACATATAAGGATAAGTTGGAGCGTTCATGATACAGAAACTTAATAACTTGGACATCTTTCTTTAAGCTCATTCATAAGGCCTCAAGAGTCACAACGCCTCTAAAGGTTTTTCCCATTTTGGTCTCTGATTTTAATTTGTACATGAGATCGTTGCCATTTATGGGGGATTGGCTATTTGGGTGTAACATT
Source organism: Erythroxylum pedicellare (assembly GCA_027563575.1). Taxonomy (NCBI): domain Eukaryota; kingdom Viridiplantae; phylum Streptophyta; class Magnoliopsida; order Malpighiales; family Erythroxylaceae; genus Erythroxylum; species Erythroxylum pedicellare. Next base: position 9,886,593 of record JAOQMP010000007.1, read on the forward strand.
ATCCTTTTTGGTTGATTGGTGATTCTTTTCTCCCCAAATTTTGTATTCCTCTTCTATCTTTAATCAACATTTTTTAATTTCTCAAAAAAAATCATACCATTTTTAAATATGTACATCGCATATCACGAAACATCATTCTTTGGCTGGTAGTGAATGCGGCTGGTGGGCTGCGGACATCAAATATCTGGCCGTCTTGATTAGCCTTCCAGTTGCAGATTCATGGCTTTGGCGCCAACGTTTCAGAAACGGCCAATTTTGTTCCCTTGACTTCTAGAGAGTTTTGGTAATCAGCATCAACTTCTTCGCCAGATAGCCATGGTTTCGCAACTTCCAATAGAAAATCAGTTGAGACAACACTACTTCGAAAACTTCTAGTTTAGATGTTTCCAATAGAAAATCAGTTGAGACAACACTACTTCGAAAACTTCTAGTTTAGATGTTTCTGATTCTAATACTGCGCCCAAATTCTTACCAAACAACATAACCGCTCTCAATACTCCTGCTTCTTGCGACGGGCTACAATAAGAAAAGAAAGGGGCTATTGACGCTTCAAAACGAACAACCTAATGGCCTACCCAAACGGGCACCAGTTATTTATGGTATCAAGTGTAACCAAGTGCTGAGGAATGAAAAACTTGAAAAGAAAAAATCACACCGTCCAAAACACTATGGCATGAACAAAATGATTTAACTCATTATAATAACAAAACCCCAATATCATTAACTTTCAAATGAAAAGTCGGTTGAACAAAGTCGAACTCAAAGCTCTCTGGCAAAAACAATAGAAATGAACATAGGACAATTACTCTTTAGTCTCATGACCCTATCAAGAAGAAATGCTACTCTTTCGATCCTGAATAAGACGGTCAAAGCACATTACTCTCTGCTTCTTCAAGAATGAGGGCTTTAGTAGGCTTTCCCAACAGATCAGTGTACTCCTGGAAAGGAGACTTTGTGAAGCGTGTTTCCCTCCAGAAGTCGGGTGTCAAAAATCCGTACGTTTTCAGAAGACACTCAAAAGTGGCCTGCAACCACAAGTTCCATCGGGAAACAAATAGAAGAGAAGGAATTTTTATTAACAAGAAACTTTTTACTTTTTGCCTTGTCATAAACAAACCTCATCTTCAAATTCCTGCTGACAATTCCTAAAAATAGAACTACATGCACAAAACCTCACAAGAAACCAAGAAACAATCATGTTAAACCCTAGTCAATGTTCAGAAAACAGTCGAATTTTCCCAACTCATACGAGCTGTAACATAATTTATTAGCAATTGAATAATAATTACAATGCATCTAAGAGGCCTTCAGTAGATCTATGAAACATCAACAGGCAACTCACTAGCATTACCCAAAAGGCTTAAGATATTCTCAGAACGAATTCAACAATGCTCTTTTTACATCCACTCATTGGCAAATTAACGCTAAAGAAAGGATGATGATAGATACCCATTTATACCCAAGCTTTAAATCTTAAAATCTGACCCAAAAATAAAGGTGAAAGAATGCTTTTGTAATATAGATCAAAGTTATGATATAATAATAATAATAACTATAGAAGAGGAAAGTACCTTGACGAAATTGCCAAGAGTCTTAGTGGAACCTCGAGAGGAGGTGAAAACATCCTCGATTCCAGCGAACTGCAGAACCTTTTTGGGGACACGCGCAGCAACAATACCAGCTCCACGTGGTGCCGGAACCATTCTCACGGTGACGGAGCCACACTTTCCGGTGACCTTACAAGGCACAGTGTGTGGCTTCCCGATCTTGTTACCCCAATAACCTCTCCTCACAGGAATCACAGAAAGCTTAGCCAAAATAATCGCTCCCCGAATCGCAGTAGCAACTTCCTTAGAACACTTTACGCCCAAACCCACGTGACCGTTACCATCTCCGACGACGACAAAGGCCTTGAAGCGCGTACGTTGACCAGCACGTGTCTGTTTCTGGACCGGAGAGATCTTCATGACTTCGTCTTTAAGAGCTGGTCCGATGAGCAAATCAATGATTTGATACTCCTTGATTGGGAGTGAATGAAGGTAAATCTGTTCTACGCTTCTGATCTTTCCTTCTTTCACCAATCGGCCCAGTTTGGTCACGGGAACCCATTGTTCTTCTTTCTTCTCACCCCGTGCGCGACGGCGGCCTCTGCCTCCACGGTCGCCGCGAGGTGCTCCACCAAACCCGCGTCGGAATCCCCTGTCGCCTCCACCTCGCTCAGCCATGCTGGGATTGGTCACTGATAGTGTGATTTAGGGTTCACGAAGAGGAGTGGAGACAATGATATGGTAACAGAAGTGGCGCCGGCGCTATAAAAGAGACTTGCTAGGGTTTTGGCTTTTGGGGGGACTATAAAGGGCTATTCGGGTATTTTATAGTTTCTTTGTTTTGGGTTTATCGACGGTGGCTACTAAATGCGATGTCCTGGCCCAACAAGAGTGAATGGGCTACGCCTCCTAATGTTGAGAGAGACATCTATAAATCAGCCACTTGTGCATATTTTGCATAAGTCTATACCTCTATATCAAAGTTTCCTTTAGAAATTAAATAAATTCTATTTCCAATTAGGTAGGAAACTACCTTGTAGTCTTTCAATACAACAAGTTCAACCACAAAAAACCAAGAGGGTTGATAACAAACAATATTTACAGTTTAACCAATGCTTCTTATTTTTTGTAATTACACATCCAACATGTTGTCCACTTCTATCTTAAGCTTTGGTTAATGATTCCCAAGATTAACCCATGTTCATCTTGGTCTATACACTGCTTTTTAGTTCCTACTTCGAGCTTCCAAGGCCTTACTCTACAGCTGTGGATGCCTTGAGATTTAGAATGTTGTTCATTTTCTAGAGTCTTTTTTAGTCTCGCATGCATAAATGCCAAGCCCTCAAAGTGATCATTTAGGGCAGATAAGCTTCGCAATTCTACTCTTTGCTTATTATTGGGTTGTTTGTATGTAATTGCTTTTTTTTCTGTGATTCCTTGCACGACCACATTGATTTTGTACACAATGCTTACTTCTTTTTTTTGCTTTCTTGCTTCTTAGATTCTGCTTAATGGCTTAAAGGCCTCTATTATTCAATCAACCCATGGATTTCATATAATTTTGAGTGGGATTTGTTGGGAACTCTGGTGAGGATTTGATCTATATATAGCGATATAAATATTTTCGTTTGATTTCTTGATAGTTAAGATCACTTAAAATTTTATAAAATAATTAACACAAAATATAATAAAGTGTGAATTTTAGTTTGTACTTTATTTCAAATATTAATCATTTTTTTTGTATCCCTTAAACCATCTTTGAAATTGGTCCATCTCAACCATTGATAGTTGTAGATTGCATCGTATTTTAGTGGGTAGTTTGGTGTGTGTTTAGTTGTTAATTTGATTATTTATTGTGTGTTTAGGTTAGAATTATATTAGTTTATTAAATATTTGTATTTTAAGTATTTTATAGGTTAGAGCATGCTTTTGAGCTTCAGTGTCGTGTATTTGAGGTGCCTTGATGAGTTTGTTAGTATTTCAGGATTTACTGGCTACAATCATGGGCCTCTGTTTTCATTCGGGTCTCCTCCAATAAGCCGAGATCATGACAAAAGTATGTACAAGGAGCCACGATCATGGCCCTGTCTGCCACAATCATGATAAAAGGAAAAACTCTACGATTGTGGCCTGCACGATAGAAACGTGGACAGACTTCCCTACTTGAGTCTTTGAGGAACTTTTTAGACTAATTAGACCCAAAAAAAAAGCCCTAGGATTGCCCAAATTAGAAAAACCTATAAAAGGCATTATGATAAAACCCTAAAAGCGCCTCATTTCTGCCACTTTTGGAAAACTCTCAAAGAGAGAGAGGAGAAAGGAGCAGCTCTTTGAGACTGTTACTCTCCCTAGGTGTTCGGATCTCCATTCTATTGTGTATTTATTTCATCTTGTTATTCATTTCTTTGAATATGAAGATCAATATGAATATATTTATGGATTTGGGTTGGATTAAGATGTTTTAACTTTCCATTAGGGTTTGACCTTAATTTAATAATAATTTAGTTATTATTGTGTTATTATGATTGGGTGTTATGATTGATTGTGGCATTTGCATATTTCAGTAATAAACCGAAGGTGAACCGGATAAAAATAATTAGAGATATCAATGGGCCGGGTCGGGCTCAAGTTGCTCCTATCCGACCATTTTTTAAAGAAAAAAGTCAAAAATGATGTCATTTTTGAAGTAAAGTTTAAGCTACGGGTCGGGCCGTTTTTGACATCCTTAAAAATGTTTAGATCGGGTTAATGAGAGTTAGGTGATTTAATTGACCACACAATCAATCTAGTCGGTTATTATATAGAAAGAAATCCTGTGTGAAACCCGATTGTTTATTAGAGTGCTTAAGATCTAATTAGCATTGTGGGTCTTTTCTTAATTGAGAGATTGCACATTCCATAATTTAATTAGAGTTAATGAATTAAGGTGTGTGATTATAACTTGTGATAGAGTGATTTCCCTTTGATAGTCTAAAACTGACACCCTGTTAACACATAAATAGTCAAGTTTTAATGATAGGAAGAATCTCCTTTCCCATACTCTGGTAATTTTCCTTGATTGATTCCCATTGTGAATTTTATGTTGCTCAATTTTAATTCCTTTTATATTAAATTCTTGAATTACAATGCTGCTAATCAAATTCTCATGTTTAATTTCTTGTTCAATTTTATTTTCATTTTTAATAATTTTCTAGCTTTAGGTAACCTAGGATTAGATTAGTTCACCTTCCTCGTAGGATTGACCCTTCACTTACTACAAATCATAACCTATGCACTTGCGGTATTTAAGGGCTATAAATTGTAAGCTTACAAATCAGACAATAACCATCCTAGTGGCATAAGTGTTCGACCTCAACGGTATCTGTAGAACGAGTCATATCTAACTTCATTAAAATATATTTTCTCTCTTCAACCCGTTCTTTGTGTATGATCCATTAGGTTCTCAAATATATTCACAATGAATATAAATCATAAGTATCAGATATCTCAAATACTAAATATCTTTAGTACAATATCTACATACTTAGACTTAGATTAGGTAACAATTTCCAATCTATCTCTATAGATCTAATTCCTAAAATTAAGTTGTTACCTTTTCATATCTAACAAGATTTGTTATTAGATAATTATATTTTCAACAATTAAAAATTAGAATTGTTGTTTTATATGAGCAATATGTCTCCACATACTTTGATTTATGAGAACATCTATACTCCCACTAACCTTTTTGTAGACATGATAAATTCACAATTATCTCCAAAATAAACTATTTGAATTCATCATGAAAGTGAAAATTTCATTGTCTCCTATCCTTTTAACTACACATCAAATGTATCAACAAAGGCATTAGTTCTAAATGGATTTATTGTCATAAGATTTGAACTTTTAAATTTTCATATTAATCTCACTACTTATCTTTAGAACTGTTTTCATATTAATCTCACTA
>JAOQMP010000007.1:9905780-9916609 GCA_027563575.1 Erythroxylum pedicellare
AGAAAAGTTACATAAGGATGTAAAGTTGAAAATTGAGGAAAGGACCCAAAAATAGATAAACCCAAGCTTATAAGGGGAGAAAGCAAGTGATATTTGAAACTAAAGATTGGATTTAAGTACACTTAAGGAAAGAGAAGTTTACAAGAAAATGTAGGTCCAAGTTTCAAACAAAAGTAGACGGAAATTTTCATATTGTGGAAAGAGTGAATAACAACAATTACAAGATTGAAATGTCAAGTGAGTGTTGTGATGTTGTCCTTTTGGTTTTGGAGATGAAGATGACAATTCTAGGACAAATCCTTTTATAGAGGGGTGGAAATGATGGGAATGAGGCATTTACTTAAGTTAATCAAGCTTTAGATTGTAAAAAATCCATATCAATAGCCAAAATTTATTAGAGATTAATTGGAGAACACTGGAGAATCATTAAAAGGAGTTAAGCAAATTAAGGCAAAGAAGATTTTATTGACTTTATAGTGGAAATTTGTGCAAGGATTCTTCAATTGATTTATTTAAGGCTATGATGTTGATTGAAATGTAGTATTATAGACAGAGCAAACACTATTTAACCTAGAGAACTAGACAATAGGCACAACAACAAACTATGTTTGACATTTGTTCAAGAACTTTATATAATGTTAGAAATGTTTGTTTATAAAAGAAGTTCTAGAAGTAAAATAGTGTTAGATATAAAGTAAGACAAGTATCAAACTCAGATATAAAGTAAGACAAGTATCAAACTCATTTTGTTGATCATCCTTAAAATTTAAGAATGAAACTTTGTGTAGGTTACAATGATGGATTAGCAAGGGACTTTTCAAATGAGGTGTTTTAGTTTGTTTTAAATTTTATACTTTTACTAGATAAGGATTGAATTTTCATATTTATTTAGTTATTTCCTAATTAGATTCTAGCAAGAATGTACATTCCTTTTAAGACTCTATTTTCTAGGGTTTTATACCTATAAAAATGTATTCTTATTAATGTAATTAATGGAGATTATTGATTAATCAAAAACCACTTTGAGAGATTTTTTTATCAGATAAACTTTTGATTTAGGATCCTTAATAGCTTATGATCTTGTTTAGCTTGTTAGCAATGATCAACCTTCGGATCATATAACTCCTATCCCATATTTATTTTGTAATTGTAGTGATTTGTATCCTTCTTTTTCGTTTTAGATTTTGTTTCTTAAATCAAATTTATTTTAATATATTGATCCTCATTATTAGTATCAATAGTCATATTAGAGAGGGTGATACTAATAATACATGTTATTATAATAGTAAAGTTATGTGAGAAATGACATTATTTAAATTTAAGAAATATAATCTCTTGCATACAATCTTTTTGTGGATATATGTAATTATAGATAAATATGACAATTTTTATTACTTAAAAATAAGTTTCTAATTTATGAAAGTTTACATTATCAAAATATATATTTTTAATGTGTTGTACCTTACATTATCATAGATAAGATAAATTTTGATAATGATATAAAAATATATTTTATTAAGTTAAATTCATATCGGATATTACAATTAATATATTTATTAATATTGATATTAATATAAATATAAAATAAATAAATAATAAATTGATACCATATTTTAAGACAATAGAATATAGATACTAGATTAAATATAAAGTTACCTTTAATAAAAGGAACACATATCAATTAATCTAAAGTTATAATTTTAATTGTGATTAGATAAAAATAATGTTTAGATACATTAGTTAATAGTATGTGTTATGTTGACGATATGCCTCAGCGTTAATGCAACCATTGGTTTAATAACTTTTATGTTATATATTTTTACATATTTAACAAATAAAAATAGAATTATTCTCCTTTCTACTGCTACTGTCTTAGGTGTCGCTGGTGATAGTTGCAGCGGTCGCAATGGAGACTGAAAATGCAGACCACCCAATTCTTTCATCAAACGTTGTCGACGACAGTACGCTATCTAACGATGGGTATACTACCCTCTACTTCTACTTGCGTTTCCCATGGTTTTTGTTTAAGTTCTAGAAGATTGTCTTGGTTGCTCGTCAACTTTGTGCTTCTCGTGCGAAGTATTTTCAGGAAATTTTCTATTCATGGATTGTTATGAGTAGCCACTTTGTTCCCCTTCTCGCTTTTCCTTCCCCTTTATTTCCAAAATTCTTCAGGTTCAGATTTAGGGTTTATTCAGTAGATTGTGGGTATGTGAGCCATTCTCTCTGTTGATGCCTCAAGAAAGTGTAAATTTGAGAGGATTCTAGGGGTATGATTTAATATTTGTGATTAATTTTGTTCTTTTTTCTGTTTTTGGGTTTTCTTTTGGGCTGAGGTTAATTTGCGGCTGGTAATGAGAGATGCACGAAAGCCAAAGAGTCCTTTAAATGAAGAAACCCCTATGATTAGTCGTAGCGCGCCTCTCTTTTTACACTTTTTAGGTCTCAGTTTTTGGATTTTAGGGATTCTATACTACTATGATCGGGTTTTCATTGTTGTCATCCGAATTGGTGCGCTTTTTCTTTGGAAGTAAGCATGTCTGTAGTTAGAAATTACTAAGAAGCTTTATGTAGCCTCTTGACCATGAATCTTGATCCTTTGAATATATGCAAATCTTTTTGTGGCAGCTAAATAATATGTGAAACAAATACCCCCATGCTTTGAATTATGTCATGGATTTCTGGTGACATTGCAGTGCAAGATGGAACTCATTGCTGATACTAATCTGATCGTAAACTGGAATAGCTTTGGTTTCAATGGTTGCTAATTCTATTTTTTCTCCTAGTTACCATTATAGAATGTAGATATTGTTTTTCAGGTGATTATGATTTCTTGTTTGTTTTGTCCCTTGATTATACTCAGATCCACTACCACTACTACTCTTTAACAGACCTTTCCTTTTGTTTAGATTAAAACAAAGTAATGCATGAATTCATTCATCAATGTTATTTTGTTGCTCATTTTTCTTTGTTAGGATACATCTGAATGGAAAAATAATTTCGGTTTGTAGATAGAAGTATTTTCAGTTGTGTAAGACATTTGACTATTCAGTTAGTTCTTCAGCGTGTGCAGTAAACGGTCTTTATGCTTATATTTTCTTCTCTTGTTTTTAATAATGTGAGACTTTCTTGTTAAAGAATTATGTTAGGTGGTAAAAACCTTGTGCAAAGTGATATATGAAAGCTTCCAAGAATCAAGTCGATATTATTGTTCATGATATTGTGACGGATCTTTCTGTATTCAAGGCTATATAGAGCTCTTTTTTATAAGCTTGCTACTGCTATGTCTTAGCTACTTGTTTTAGTGGTGAGAATTGTTTTCTTTCTAGGTTAATGTTTACCTTGTTTGGTGTATTCTTCTGAATCTACTCTTTTGGTCTTTGTCACTGACTTAAGTTCTACTTTATTGAAGTAGTATATACATTTTGTGTTTTTGAGATAGTGTATGCTGAAGTGCCTTTGAAATGTGGTCTTAGGGATACAGAAAAGAGACCTGAGATTGACGAAAAAGATGATTGTAGACGCATTTTGGAAATTATTGCTTCCACTGGGAAGTTCTGGTGCGGTTCCTGCTGAATCCTACTTCTCATTATTTGTTTGAATTGTCATGTAATACAGCTGATATCGAGTTTTTATTTGCACCTGTTCATTATTATCCAAAACAACTTAATGTTCTCTCATTCAAGAAAAAGTAACGAGAAAATTATTACTAGTCTATATGAACTGCTGAGTCCAAATATTTATTGTTGTTCCTATGTTCTACTCAAAAGCAAGGTATTATTCATGCTGCTTTTAATATGACTTAGTAGGTGATGTAGGGTGAATAGAAGAGATATCAACTAGTTGCTAAAACTCACAGTAATTAAAAAATATTGGCTGTTGGGATTTCATAGGTCAGCTGGAATTTGAGTGTCAAGTCTGGCTCTTCAATATAGATTTCTGGAATTTGAGGTTTGGCTTGCTGAATTTCAGGCTTGAATTGTTGGAATTTTTGTGAAGGAAACAAATAATGAGTATTTATAGGAATTATACTTGGTATCTACGAATTACTCTTATACGAAAGCATCACATTTTCCAGTTTGAAAACTGATGAATTATATCTTCCTTCCATTGAAGGTTTGGATACATATAGGAAATTCTTCGTACCATAATCCTAGTAGTAAAGGGTTTCCTAACTAAGACACCCAAAATAGACTTTAATCCTAATCGAATAAGGATAAAAACAATTTCAAGTCCTAAACAGATTAGGACAAGATATGTAACTTAGTATTAGCTCCTATCTAGTAAGGAAAACTTGAAGTAATTGACAGTCCTTGCTATCGCACCAACTTACACTATTCATTCCCCCAAATTGTGGTCCAGTGATTTGTTCTCTTTTATTCCATTTATAAATTCTAAGCTCTTCTACATTAATAGAATAAGTATTCCATCTAAAGGAAAGTGGCTTGTGACTAGAGATTGGGAATATTTATTAGTGCTATGCTGTCATGTCCTTACTAGTTACAAAATTGTTTCATTGCTATAACTTCTTGATGCTTGAAATGAAATGGTTAGATGATAATGTCAAGATTTAGAATTTAGGAGAATATCTAGGAAGTTAGAGTTTGAGTTGTGTGCTTTTGATGGGTTGGTATCAGATTTTTTTTGAAGATTGAAAAGAGTTTGTTCTTATGTTTAGCTGGGCAAATTGTATAGCAATTTAGAGTTCGAGATGTGGTTGCTGCTTTATCTGGTGGTGAGAAAGCAAACAAGAATTTCAAACAATTGTAACTCTACATCAAGGTTGCTGGAAATAATCTTAAAAAGAAAGCTAGTTGGATTGGGACTAATTTCTTTGCAGTGTTCTACTCCTGTATGAGGATAAGAAGCATATATAGGGCAAGATGGAATTATCATTGGAAGCTAAATACATCAATTGATTTTGAGAAAGAAAACAACAAATATTGTACAAATATAACTTCATATCTATAAACATTTCCTTGTGGCAATTCCATCTCCTTCCTCAAGTATATGTGGCTGATCTCTATCCAAACAAGAGCAAATTACTGTTAAGAGTTTTGATGCAGAACAACTTAAAGTCTATAAGCAAAATAAAAGATTGTAGATCAATAAGCTATAATTTGGTAGGATTGAAGAGTGAGTTGGGTGGCATTATTTATGAACTGTTCATGTGAATAATGCCAAGGAAAAATTTATCATATTCAATTCATATCAGATTTCCCTTGGTAGAGAAGAACTAATATTGTAACTATATTGTTCTAATTTGTTTGGACTTGAATTTATTTAAGAATAAATAATCCTCATTAGAGTAGGATTCAATTCTATTTTGCAGATCTTAACTCCCTTTTCTATTATGATTAGGGTTCTAAAAATTTCACCACATATATGTAATCAACTTTTCAATAATATTAAGGCTGATTTTCTCAACAATTTTTGGCTTCTTAAAGTAGAAAGTTTGGTCCTTTCTTCTAAGAGTGATTCGTAGATGCTAGGAGTGATTCCAATAATTGTGCACTGTTTGTTTTCTTTCCTAAGATTCCCACAATTCCAATCTAAATTTCCTTAATCTGAAATTCAGCAGCCTATACTGGAATTTCAGACCTGGAATTTGAGCTCCACCAACCTAACGAACGTCCAGCAGCCTAGATTTTTCAGTTTTTTGAGTTTATTAACTAATTGACTTATCTTCTATTCATTTTATGACAGAAATTCTTCTTTTATTGTCTTTTGGAGAGGATGTTTTTTATTCTTCAATTACTATCTTGAAGGCTTGTCCAAAAAAAAAAAGTTTTGGTGCATTGTACATAAAATCTTTTGTCATGGATTTAAAAGTAGTTCTTTGTATGCTTATATTTTTCTTATTTAGAAGGATACTTCTGCATTTTGAATTTGCATATCATTTATACAATAGAATCTTGATAGAAGTGCAGTTGTTGCCCATGTTATTACTAAAACGAAAGCTGCAAATTTTCTATTGAAATTACCATTTGTTGTAATATATCAAAGCTTTTGGACTAGGACAAAAAATCTCTTTTGCTATATGTTTGGAATTAGCTCTGGTTCAATCTAGCTTTTGAAATTTCACAAATACAAGGTTGCAATCTTGTTGCATTGTGGTATCAACGTTTAGGTAGGTATAATTGACCAACATAGTATTACTCCCACTGTTGCGGTTGGTTAGAACTTCTGATTTTGTTTATATATGTTGCATGCTATATCTCAGGCATGATTGGGAAAAGTTGAAGGGCATGCTGTCTTTTCAACTGAAGCAGGTATGGGGAGGTATGATAGCATGTATTTTTAGTTCACATTGATAATATTTGATGGCTAACAATGCTAAGAAATTGCATTATCATCTAGATGATGTACTTGACATTGATTTCCCCATTTTTCTTATGGGTTATGAAGGTTCTATCAGAATATCCTGAGGCAAACATGGCCATTGAAGATCAGAATGCTTCATTAGGAGAAACTTTTTTTGACCTCATGAAAAGGTTGGATGAAGGTACTTTGAGTGTTATCCTTGCTTTGATTTTTCTTTGTTGTGACAAAGATCATCCTTACATGCATTTACGATTATACAATCATTGTAAATGAGCATGATGAGCTAATGAAAGAAAATATAAGCATTTTGAGTATTGTTTGGATGAGGTATAAAGAGTACACACTTGTTCTTGAAGCGTAATTTTAGTTATACATGAAAACTTTTTTCATATGTCTTTCGCTAATGTTATCTTTGTTTTCGATGAAGATCACCGCATAGCAATATAATGTTCTTGAAGCTTCAACTTAAGTATAAACAAATTTCCACCCCACAAAAAAAAACTTAAGTATAAACAAAAATTCTTTTAGTCATCTTTCTTTATCGTTCTTTTGTGTTGTTTCATAATGACAATTCTTTAGGCAAGTTAAGTTTTGATGGAAACCATAGAGAGAAATCAGTAGCTCATGATGAAGTTATAGTCATTGGTTTTTGCTAAGGGAAGGTTAAGAGGGAGATGTTTTTCAAGAGCAAAGTGGGACTAATTCATTTGTATTGGACATACTAGACTTTTGTGTGATTCAAAGCATGCATTCTTTAGTGATCATCTTAAATATGCAAGCTGGTTTTGGATACTATATTAGATACAAATTGATGAATAAATTAGTAAGGAGGCATACATACTTTGTAAAAGATTAAAAGGTGTACCATGAGTTTGGTGCTTTAGGCCAATATTTCAAGTCTAGTTAGTTGGCGGGGTAGAGTTTCATGTATTTGTTGCATGAATAAGTTGTGACTAACAAGAAGTTTATATGGAATAGAGCTAGTTTTGAAGATAATTGTGTAATGTAGATAATAGTGGAAATCGACAGTTTTATGTGGATTTGGCTTACGAATGTATTTATGCGTTGGTTTAGTTTGGAAATTGCCTTTGTGGTGGTGATTCATATGGTGATCGCTTGTTCTATGGTAGTTTAGGCTTAATTCTTCTCTCTGTTAGTCAAAATTCAATTGCAAAAGCTTAGTGAGGAACTTGCCAACTGTAAGGACAAGTCCTTAACAAGATGTTGAACTTCTTAAAGTGCCAAAACATACCTATGATTATATTCTTAAACTAGCATATTTGAAAGATGCAAAACATGTATAAAAATGCCACAATGATGCCAAATGAAGATATAAAGCAATCATTGATTGAAAAGGTCTACCATAAGCTAAATAAGCAACCCAAAGTAGATATTCAACTAAAAAAAAAAAGGTATGTAGACATGATCAATATCCAAAAATTAAAAATTGTTCAGAATTCTAGGAAAAGAATTGGACATACGACCTAGATATTCCTCATCTTTTTGATATTGTTACTTCCATCAGCATTGTCTGAGGTTGACTTTTCTTCATCATCAAGATCCACGAAATCATCTTTGTTGGCTTTTGTACTTGGTATGGGCTTTGTGGACTTCTTGGGAATGTCTTTTAAGTGATCAATGGTCAACTTTGGATGAGATCTTTGCAAGCTTGAAATGAATGAGTCTGCAATGTTGTCATAGTTCCATATTTCAATGGTTTGGCTCCTTAAAGAAGCACGACACACAACAAGCTTAAATGATTTACCATACAATATGACTCCGATCAGCTTACTCACATTCATCCTTTAGGTTATTCACTTGGCCTGTCAAGAACTCCATGTTCTGTTGCAAGTTTGCATGACTTTGGGCTTCTTTCTTCTTTTCTTCAATGCACCACCCTCCTTCCACAAGTTGTTGAATTTTTAAAGATTACATTTGACAAATTAAGCTTGTCAAAGTCCATCACAACCTTTGGATTCTATATCGTTTGAGCTTCTAATGCCTAATCATAGCTAATTCTTACAAGTCTGTGTAAATAACAAGTGAGCCAAGTTAATCCCATACCTAGATGATGTTATGCTTTGAGTGTCTCCTGATAGTTTCCCATTCAACATTGTTCAAATATTGCATACCTTTTGGTAATATAACCATGCTATAGATTTGCGATGCAACACCATCAAACCCATAAACAAAATCTGCAACTCTTATGATCTAATGGGAATAAAAACTTCATCTTCATGGGGAGGTGTCTCCCTTTGTTGCACAAGGTAGGGCAGAGAATTGCTCAAGTTCAATGCTATCAGGATCCAATTGAATGATAAGTGGCTTATAGAAGAATTGAACTTTTGGTAGATCTATTATTTTCTCTTTGTGGGAGGTCTTCTTTGATGATTTCAAAGATTTGCTTTCGTCTTTCCTACATTTTTCCTTGCTATGGCTCTTTTGCATTCTTTTTTCTTACTAGGTTCCACATATTTTTCATGAAACTTCTCAACCTTAGAGGCTATTCTATCAATATCCATCTCTCCAGATGACAGCAGGTAATGTGTAAGCGAAGGAGAAAACCATATTAGTGTTAGAAACATGCCTATTTTGTATACCTACAAGTCTGTTTATCTAAGACTCCCTCTTCGAACAACATATCCTCTACCAGCAAGTCATCGAGAGAAGATATAGTTTTACTTCTCTCCACCAAAACTTTGTTTAGCCTGCTATCAAGTTGTTAGGCTTGTGTCTTCTATTGAAATCTGGGTTTGAATCCATCTCCTTTTAGACATGTCCTCTAGAGATAAAATGAAGAATTTCTTTTTGAATCCTCTACAAGGACCAATTAGTGCTGGAGTTGATTATTGAAAAGTTTAGTTTTTTAAACTTGTGCAAGATTTACATGAAGTTTTTATGTGGAAATGTTGGAGATAATGTAGGCATCAATGGTTGAAGGACATTTAACATGTTCTTTGAATTAAGGGGTTATTAAATAAATGATAGCGTCGGAGGCATGATTGAGGGAGACAACATTTAATGTGTGTCGAAAAGATCTTTTATCAAGTATGCTGATATTAACATATGAATCTCAAACAAGTTCTATAAATTATCTTGGAGAGAGCTTTTGAAAACATAAAGTAGACAGGGAAATTTTAATGTATGTGAAGTTCCCACGCTAATTAGTTTTCAGTACATCAGGAAATGTTAAGGTTATTTTTCTAATGGAGATATACCTTTGGGAGGAAGAAACATTAATGTGTCAAAGTCACCAGGAAAATTTCAATGCCTCTCTCTCTAAGCGTGTATTGATGAAAAAGAGTTTAGAGTTTATGAAAAAATAACAAAAGGCCTACAAGCTTTAAAATGGTGGAGTAAAGAGGAGTTGAGGTGACAGCATGGTTAAAAAAAAGCTAAAATGTACTTTATGCTAGATATTATAAAGGGAGTGATATTAAATTTTTGATATGTTATCTTACTTTGTTTATGGCTTAACAATCCTTATTAGAGTAAGATTCAATTATATTTTTGATATTTTAGTCTGCTAGGATAAGGGTTCTGAGAACCTTTCTTTATATATATGTGTACTCAGCCCTTAAATAAAAGAAAAAAAAATCTGAATTTTATCTACAAATTGTGATGCCTTTTTTATGAGTGATTCTTAGAATCTAGGAGTAAGTAATTCCCCACCTTCCATTGCTTGTTTACTTATGCTAAAATTCCCGCAGCCAAAGATAAAAAATTCCAATCATGTCAAACTTGAAAGTTCAGAAAAGTAAATGGGTATTCTGAACAGAAATTCCAACAGCCAAATTTTATAAATATTGTCTAGGAACCTTCTTCCAATCATCTTGACATTATTAAAAGGTATGAGTGGGTCTCTACATTGGAACTTTTTATCGAATACTCCAGCAAAATGATACATCATTGTTACACCTTCTGTTATTGATAAAGGGGGAAAATTACTTGCAAAAGACAATGAAAATAACATTTAGATGATAACACATTTGAGTGTGACTTTTTGGTCAATTTTTTTTCGTTTAGTTGGGATTAGATTTTGTTTTGTTGCAATCAGGTATTCAGTAGCTTTTTTGCTTATTAATATTTTTAGGGTGTTGATTTCCTAGTTACGTTAAGCTTGTGTGGATTTGTACTGATGGCTTAATTTGAAATGCTGTGACTTTTCTTGTATTTTATTGAATTATCCACCAGTGAGTTCCTGGATATAGAACCAAACTTTTGATTTATCCTAATTTGTGAAATTTGTAAAGCTAGTAGTTTTTTGTTTTTCCAAGGGACAATCCTACTATCAGCTCTAGAACATGTTTAATTTTAACTAGGTATAATCTTTTTGTTTTTAATTATTGAGATCTAATGAATTTCTTTAAAGAGAGAAATCATTAAAGTCGAGCTTCTGTTATTACTTTATAAATGGGTACTAGGTCCGTAAGACTTGTAGATTAAGTGCACATTTAATGTGACTTATCATATAACTATGAAAATAATTAGATTGCATGTATGAT
>JAOQMP010000007.1:9939925-9966885 GCA_027563575.1 Erythroxylum pedicellare
TCCACTAACAAAATTAGAAAGTTCTTTTTCAAGAGAAAAAATTTTCTTAGCACATTTTTCTTTTTTGAGTTTTAAAACAATAACTTTCTCTTTTAATTGTTTTATCTTAGTATAGTCATTTTCAAGTAATGAGTTTTCTAACTGAATTATTTTTGGTTCCAAGTATTCTTTTTCAGAAACTATTTGTTATTATCATTTTCAAGAGAAGTGACTTTATACAACAAATCTTTGTTTTCTGATTATATTAATTTAATCTTATTTGTTAAAGATTCATCATTATTTTTTGACTTCTCAACCTTTTTGAAATACTACACTGTTATTTTTTTGTATTGATCATATAAGTCATGATATGCATCTCTCAATTCATCAATTTCAATATCATAGTCAGAATAATATACCTCATAATCTCTTGATTCAACCATAAAGCAAACGTTGCTTAATTCATCAAGCTCTTCTTCTTTAAAATTATCAAAATCTTCATCTGACCAAGCTGCATTCATAACATGTTTTTTGGGTTTTCTATTTTCTGTCTTGTACTTTGGAAGAACAGGACATTCTGGTCTTGTGTATCCAAGCTTCTTGTAGTGATAACATATAATTTGATTATTTTGTGTATTGCTATTGCCGCTACTGCCTTGATAGGAACCTATTGTTTCCATTTTTCTTGTTTCCTTCTCTTTTCTTCATAAGATTCTTTTTATAGAAGCAGGCATATTTTCTGACCATGAAGAATTCATCATCTCCATTTATTTGCAACTCAGTATCACTTTCATCATCATTTGATGGATTTGATTCGTCAACTACTTTTAGTGACATTCATGAATCATTAAGTTTCCTCTTAACTAGTCAAGTGAGATTGTATCGAGATCTTTTGTGATTTTTGGAGCTATTACTTTAGGTCCCCATTCTTTTGGTAAAGATCTTAGAATTTTTGATACCTGCTCGTCATTTGAATATATCTTGGCTAAGTTTTTTAAGGCAGTGATGATGTTGTTGAAATGTCAGAAGAATTCATCTATTGTTTCTTCCTGTTTTATGCAAATAGTCTCATATTGATGCACTAAAAGACTTATTCTATGTTTCTTTACCTCATTCATTCCTTCAAAAGTAACTTGAATCTTGTCCAGCATTTCTTTTGCTATAGAATAGTAGGATATCTTTTTGTACTCTTTTAGAGATAGTGCATAGATTAGATGATGTCTTACTTTAGCATTTAGTTGTGTATTTCTTCTATTGGTGTCAGTCCGCACTTCAACGTTGTCAGTAATAGGAGGTGTAGCTCCAGCTTTGATAGCTTGCTAGATTTCGATATCTATTGATTGAAGACAGATGTTTATGCTCTCTTTCCAATAGGAGTAGTTGTTTCCATTGAAGTAAGGAGGCTTTGAGACATATTATCTTTTAAGGTTTCTTAAGTTATTTGCCATGATCTATCATATGCTGTAAAACACAATAAATGTGGAACTTCACTTTAGTATCAAATGATAAAGTAAACAAACGCAAGAGGGGGGTGAATTGTGTGTAAATGTTTTTTGCAAGTTCTTTCAATTCGTATAATAAATAGATCCTAGTTAACAAATAAAAAAATAGGAGCCTGTCAGATGACAAGGTCTTTTAAGCGACAGGAGCCTTTTGTGGGATAGGACCTTGCTTAAACAAAAGGAGCCTACTGAAAAGAACACACACACACACACACACATATACAATATAATGCAGAAATCTAAAAGTTAAAGAGAGAGAGAAGAAGGACTCGATCGATTTTTATTTATTTGACTTACAACCTAAGCCTACGTTCAATCCCCAAGTATCCAACTTGAGTATTTCACTATAAGAATTTGAGTATTAAATTTGACGAGCCTGTCCAAGCTCACAACTACATATTTTTCAAGATTTTCTAACCTTACACACTCGAAGTGTACAGCAAGCTTCTAAAATCTCAGAGAAGAATAAAATGTAAAATCAAAAGTAAGTTCTTAAATTCTAAGGCACAATAAGAGTGATATGGCTCTCATGAATATAGATGTTGCTCAAATGTTTAGAAATTCTATGTATGCTCTTTGCTTCATAAGTGTTGTTGCTCTACTTTAAATGGTTCTATCATCAGAGTAGAAATTGGAGAGAGCAATGAAGTTGCCATCCAAAGAGGCTTCTTGAATTTCTTTACTCTGTGTTTGTGTTGTGTAATTGATTTTTATATGAACTGAACAGGACGATAGAGAATCTTAGGGCTTCAGTGGATTTGGAATAATTAGGAATAACAGAGAAGCTTAGCACCTAAAACGTTGATATCATTTCCCTCCTAAATTTTTGTTTTCCTCCTAAAATTATTTGGCGATGATTTAAAGGGTTCACATTTGGCGACGATGGAAAATCATTGCCTAAGGAATAATAAGGTTCATCATCCCAAAGGCAACCTTTTCGCTACTATTTTGAAAATTGTACCCAAATGTAGACCCTTTGATGACGATTTTCGAAAACCATCACGCAGCCAATGTGGACCCTTTGATGAAGATTTTCAAATATCGACACCAAATGTCCTTTTAAGGAAGATTTTGAAAATCGTCACCAAACAATCCATATTAGTTATCTGTCGCGCAGGCCATGATCGTGGCACATTGTTTCTCCTTCTATCATGATTGTGGCTCATCGCTCCTACTTCTGCCACGGTCATGGCATATAGGCCACTATCATAGGCTTGGGTTGGATTCCTGGCTTCCTCCAATTCTCCTCCGTTGTTCAATATTTGATTTAAAATACTAACAAACACGTTAAGGCACCTTAATTACATAAAAATTTAAGCTCAATGGCATAATCTAACCCATAAAACACTCAAAAATACAAATGTCTGACTAAAGAACACAATCCTAACTTAAATATGCAATAATTGTTCAATTTAACAACTAAACATATACTAAACTACCCCTTAAAACATTATGCAATCTACCACTATGAATCACCTTAACCTTCTTCCTTTAGTTCTTTGTTAGTTTGATTTACCTTTCCCAAATTTCTTCTTTCTCTTATTGGACTATTAATGTTTCCATTTTTAGAAAAAAATTTGAATAGTGCACCAATAAAACCATAAATGTTTCCGCCCCTACCTCTTACTCTTCTTAAGCAAACCTCACTTAGTCTCGGACATTCCTTTTAGGTAGTTACTTAAAGCCCCACTACTACCTTTTCTTAGGCCAGGCCTTTATAGGATGCTTTTGGCCAATCGCTAAATTATATATAGCTTCATACAGTAGGAGATTCTCACCTAAATTAAAATTTTCATTTATAACCACCTAACATCTCCTATGGGAAACCATTAGTATCCCCTGATTTGAGTATTCTAAAAGAAGGAGCTAGCAAATGGAAGCCACAATGATACGCTTTCTCTTAGATATGATAACACCTTTCCTTTTCATGAAAACCTAGGAACAAAAACTTTAGAACAAATATGGCCTGAAGGAAGTGCTGGTTAATAGAAATAAATTGTGTCTCTTAATATTTGATTCCTTAAGATAAGCTTAGAGAATCATAGAAATAGGTCCATGACACATTAGGAGCAATCTAGTTTTCCTAAAAAAATGGAGATACGGAGTTAAGCTATATAGCCTCTAATTGAGTTAGATGCCCTATTATATCAATTAATGAGAGGAATAAGATGAATTACCTTCTGGTGCTACTTGTAATTGGTTTAGCTGGAGAATGTGGAGCAATATCCAAAGGAATAGTCATCATTTCGGTTTGATTACCATAATCTTCTATAAATTCTACATTGTTCTTCCCTTCATCTATTTCTCCATTAAGCCCTTTTTATTTAGGCTACTTTAAGTTAATACTAGCCTCTCTAGGATTTCATTATTTGTCTCCACTTAAGGGGATCCATACCCCTGTATTTGGTTACCCGCTTCAATATTACTCTTATCAACTATTCCTTCTGTAAGTGAGGGACTTTTGATATCCACTCCTATTATTGGCTTACACATGTAAGTTATTTTAATAAAGTCCTCAATCTGTGATCCTGCTTCATTAAGTCTAAGACTTTTGATGGTTTCTAAAATAACATATTTAAGGGTCGTTTCAATACAGATGTATGCAAATCCAATCCTTTTAAGCACTGGCAAATTCATAACAAGGCAGATTGGTTTCCTAATGTTTTAGAAACATAGTTAAGCCCCCTTTAAGGACTAGTATTCTAGAGGGACTCTTTGGAAAGTGGCATATATGGCATTAATTTCAAAAGCTTTTTTTTTCCGTGGTTATAATTATACACCATTTCTTAAGGAATATTTTTTAATCTTGGATATGTCAAGGTCTAAAATAAATAATTCTCTGCATTTGTAATTCATTAGAGAATTTGAATATAAAGAAATCATTTTCACTCAATATTACACTGTTTAAACCTCCTTTTTTCTAGTTATAGTTTGATCTTCTTTGAACTATTGGATATACCATTCTTTTTTCCATGAAATAACCTACGATTGAGGAACTCCATTTCCTTGATCTCAAGTGTAATACCTCCAAAAGGGAAGTGACTAGTTCATCCAAGCTTTTTTTAGGGACATAATGGAGCTTACCAAAGGTATTGGGTCTCCTACAACCTTATTCTAAGTTGACTTCTTGAAGTTGGCATTGATGTTTGCCTTAGCTTGTGTAGAGCTATTAGGGTTTAGTTATAGAGCTTAGAAGAAGAGGGAACTCCTCCATATCTAGGGGTGGATGGTCGGTGATAGATGTTAATTTGACTATAATTATACACCCATATTTGATGTATTTTACTTGATATTTTATAATTTTCTTGTATATTTGGTACTTAATTTACTCCAAATGCATTCACAGGTGATAGTTACCCTCATGGACTAAAAGGAGAGGAACTATGGTAAATTGTGGCGTAAAACAAATATTTGAAACTATTAGGAGATACATGACCATATATGTGGCCATGTAAGCATCTCAAAACATGTAAAGTCATAATGTTAAGTGTTTTGGAAGTACACAGTCTCTTACATAGTCGTGTAAGTGACCGTGTATGTCCAGAAACCCTAAATTTTACTATAGAAGGATGTGAATAGAGAAAAACAAAAAAGAGCAAACTTTTGGAGCATATTCTAGACGTAGAAAGCTTAAAGAAGGGATGATATTGACTTAAAGATGTGGAGAATGTAAAGAATCATAAAACGATATAATAGATTATAACATCAACCCGTGAACTTGCAAGAAAATTTAATAGAAGAAAAAAAGGGAGATTTTGAATTATGATTCCTTTGTTTGCTATTAGCTTTTCTTCTTTTTTATCTTTGATTTTGTTTTCTATTATATATAACTAAACGCATTTATTGTCTAGGTGTAATGAGCCCTAGTTAGCTAACAATATTTCATGATTCTTTTATTTAATAATATTTTTTTATCCATCTATTGTGATTCAATTATATGTTTTATGTATGATCTAATAGATCTGGAATATTATTACATGATTTGATTTCATAACATTGAGATTAAGAAATACTTTTTATGTGAATAGATCTACCATAATTGAATAGATTAGATTGCAAACCTAGAGATAGGTCAACATAAATCATCTAGATTAGGGTCAAACCTAACAACAAAATTAATAAATCAATAATACAATCCTAGGAACTTTAGCAAGAAAGATTTAAGTTAATCACCCTATAGATTAGTGCCTAGGAATCTCAAGAGAGTTATTAACATAAGATAGGATCTTAATGGTCTAATAGTCAAAAATAATTGCATGATAAAAGGTTAACTATTTAATGATTTTTATGGGGATTCATCACTGAGACAATATTATTTGATATTGATTTTTCCATGTAATTTGCTTAGTCTTCTGCATTCCTTATTGTTCCTATTTTATTTTATTTTTTAAAATTTTATTTTTAATTAAAAATATAATATCCAATTAATAGGTCAGATAATAGGAAAAAGTAATTACCAGTATTTACTATCTTCGTGGCATCGACCTGTACTTGCCTATGCTAACTATAGCCACACCGTGCACTTACTGTTAATTTAAATAACCAATCAAGTTTTGGGCACCGTTGCTTGGAAACAGTAATACTAGGAACACCTAGATGTTGTTACTTTAGCCATTTTTTTGTAGTTATTTTATTTTATTTTATTTTTATTATATTGTTGTGTCTAGTTTCTGTTGCTTTTAATTATCTTAATTTTAGTTACAAATCCTTATGTTTTCATCAAAACGTGAGATAGATTGAGTGAAATTGGTGTGGATATTGCAAGAATCTTAATCAGATTATTTTGTGAATGTGGCATGAACTACATGTAAGTGGTTGTGCATGTGCAAGTCACAACTTATGACTTACATTCACAACCGCGCATGTGTAAGTCACAGCTCGTGACTTATATGCACAACTGTGTATGTGTAAGTCATAGCCATGACTTACATGTAAGTCACAGCCATGACTGTCCGTGACTTACATGCATGGTCATGCATGTGTAAGTCACAGTCGTGTTTGTGACAAGTAAATCATGGTCGTGACTTACACACCCCTTCATTTCCTTCATTTTCCTATAATATTTTATATATTACGTGGCAGTTGCAGAGGATGAGGGCACGAAACCTTAGACTGAGGAGCATACTACAAATAGAAGGAGGGCAGCGAAGATGCCATCTTTCACTCACTCTTCAGTCTCTACACAGAGAGATACTTTAGGAGGTAAATAAAGAAAGAAGGGAAGACAAGAAGAGAAATAGAGAGAGTCGGTGAAGAAGAGAGAAACATAGCCTTCGCCCATCTGGTGAGAACAAGCTGAAGCAGAAGGTGAGAGCTAATACGGGAAGCTTGAGAGGGGCATGTAGGAGACCATCGACTTAACACTCACACGATCCTTATTTTCTTATTCTATTTTTCATCAGTTGTTTATTTACTGAAAATATTACTTGTTAACTTAGGGGAACGTTATTTGTTTCTTTTCATAGTTCATTTAGTATTCATTGTTTTATTGCTTTAATACTTCTGTTGTGAGTAGCATGGTACTGACGTGTATGGAGATGATGACCTGTGTTTATGTTAAAAAGGAGATCTTTAAATAGTGAACTTATACCTTTTATTGATAATATACATCTAAGACAAAGAACTCTAGGGGACTTTAATGACAATCGTGAGGAACCCAAGCGTGAAAATCAAGTGAATAACCGTAAGGTGAAAGGCAGTTATTAATGAAGGAGTATGCCAGACCAGTGATTGGTACTGCCACTTCGTTTATACGTTTGGCAGAGGCAGCTAGGAACTATGAATTGAAGAACATCTATTATAATATGTTGCCATCGTGTTACGGGGTTCCTAATAAAAACCCTTTAAACTTCATTCAGGAATTCTATACCACTCTCTAAACCTTGTTTGATGGATTAAACAAATATTAACTCAAAATGATATGGTTCCCATACACATTGAAGGATCAGGCTAAGGCATGGTTGATGACCCTTCCTTCCGAATCTATGACTACATGGGACGAGTGTACAACAAATTTATGGGAAAGTTTTATTCCCATCAAGAGACATCTGAATTGCACACCAAGATAGCTACCTTCACTCAGATGGAAGAAAAGCCATTCCATGAGGCATAGGAACGCTTTAAGCTCTTGCTGATACAATGTCCAAGCCATTATTTTCCCCTTCACATGCTAAACCAATCCTTTTATGATGGGTTGATGTAGCAGTGCTAGTACATAGTGGATAATGCAGCAGAAGGAACTGTGGCAGAGAGGACAACCGAAGAAACGTATGAAAGCTTCAAAATTTTGGGGGCTAATTCTCAACAAGAGAGCATGAGGGAAAGAAGATCTAGAGTTTATAAAATGAGCTCGAATTAAGAATTGGCTATGCAGTTAGGTGAGTTAACGAGGTATGTAAAAATGCTAACTACGAGACTACCCTAGAATGTTCCAAATTAAGAAGTGTGTGGTTTATATGGAACTTATGGTCATGGAGCGAATGTTTGTACATATTGTTACGAGCCTTTCGATACGGAAGAACAAGTTAACTCACTTAATAGTTTTCAACCAAGGGAGCGAAATGATCCATACTCAAACACTTACAACCCTGATTAGAGAAACCATCCCAATTCCTCTCAGAAGACTGACAATCCACTAATGCATCCCTATCCACAAAATCAAAATTTTCAGAGGCCAAAATTTTTCCAAGAGCAATCTTCAAATGACAACCTACCAAAAAAAAAAGCTTCTTTAATGGAAAGCCTAACTGCATTCATTATGTCACAACTCAGAATCAAGAAATGAACAATAAAAGATTCGACTCCTTAGAAGCATATGTCAAGAGGATTGAGATTCAAGTGGGGAAACTTATAGCTCAAAAGCATAATGATTGTGATTTTCTGATGTGTGTAAGTTCTAATTAGTAAACCTTGATAATCCACAAGTGCACGGGTCGTTCACGTAGTACATAAGGTGTCGATCCCACGAGGAGGGATAATCTAGTCCTAAAATCTAAGGCCAACACAATTTGCAGAAATTCAAAAGATAGTAAAACTGAAACAAGAATTCAATTCAATCACACAAATCAATCGAAGCATCAATTACGAAAATATTAACAATTTGGCTATTGCAACAAACTTAAGAATTAACCTAAGAAAATTATCAATTGAGAAAAAGGGGAATTTACTTATCTTTAACGCTAACCTAATCGATTATGACTTACTAAATTATTGGTTCTAGACGATCTTAGGGTTGATTACTCTCTCTCAAGTTATAACTATTAATCCTAAATTATAAACTCTAATCAGATTATAAAAAATTGCAAATTTTCAATTAACAACCTGACCAAAACCCTAATTTGATATGAAGTTGTCCAATAAATGATCAGGAACTTATGCGAGATCTCTCTTCACACAATTATCGATTTGATTAATTTCTCGTTTTTATTAAATCATCTAACACTTGTTAGCCAAATTTAATAATTTTTATTTTGTTGAACCTCTCACTTTATTACCGAATTATGCAATCATAATAAATTCAATAAACATAAAATAATCAAATTTTATTAAATCAAACATTAAAAAACCCCGAAGATGAGTTTATAACATCTCAGCATCATAAATCCTATCATCAAATTGCTAGTCCCAATTTTATACAATAATAAAAATGGAAAATAACAGGAAATACGATCTTGGATGGAGACGGGACGCAGCCACGTCAGAAACACCTTATCTAGGAAGTATGTCAATATGAGCTTCTTCTCCACTTCTCTCTTCCTTCTTCTCTTTCTTAATCTCTCAACAATTCTCTCTAAGGTTTCTCGCCAAAAGTGGCTGATGCAAAAGCTCCCTCATCTCCTGAAATATTTAAGTTTTCTATTTCAAGGCCTGTAAAAGACATGTTTCTATTATGGGTTAGAGTGAGAGTAAGACACGGTAGAGAGAGAATTGACAATGATAAAGAAATAAAAACCCCAGACGTCGATCCTCTATGTCTTACTCTCATGTTGGCAAAAGATGCTTTGGGTAAGAAACAAGTGCTTTTTGGTATTATAAAACGAAGAAGAAGAGAGAAGCGAAATCAGCGTTGAGGAAGATAGCGTCCCTGCGTCATATGCCCAAAGGAGCAGACGCTGACGCATGAAATGTCTTGCTCCTTCGGCCAATTAATTCTTTTGGATTGGCCAATTAATGCCTTTAGTTAATTAATTAATATTTGTGTTTCTTTGGACCTTTGAACCTTTAGTTGATTACATTGGGTTATTAAATGATTTTAAGCCTAATTTTATGATTTTTTAAATTCAATATATATTATGAAATTTTGATTATGAACTAAATTATGAACTTTGACCCTATATAAAACCATTTTTGTGATGAGTCATAATTGATTGTTTAATTCATAATTGATTTTATTTATATACATAAATGTTGCTCAGATATTTGTTATCTATAATATAATTTTGAAATTTAGTTCCACATTATATGTTTTATTTGGTATTTTGAATATTTTATATTATGCAAAGTTTGAAATTAAAATTTCCTAGTATATGTTGAATGTAATGCATGACATTATGGAAATTTAGAATATTTTGTTAGTCACCAAAGTGACCAAACTAATTAAATTAAAATTTGTCCTGTATGATAATTTTCCAATTAAATATTTATTGCATGGAAAGATTGTTAGTCACCAAAGTGGCCTAACTTGAAAAAATATTAAGAATTTAATTGTGATTTGATCAATTGTTTATTATGATATAATGCTAAAATTATATAAAGGTTGAAGTGAACAATTGAGAATATTAATTATAACGCTAGGAGGTCACCCAAAGGTGGACCATTGCTTATAATTAATGACATTAAAAGGACTTTATCAACATATTTAGTTAGTGTGATTGTATATCCAAAGATAACATGCATATTGACTAGAATATGATTGATTGTCCATTATAGTAAACTATATATAGACATCATAATAGGTTATTACTATGTATTTAAATTTCACTTAAAGGAGAATTTACATGTATAATCAAAGTGTATTAGTTAGTTTGAATCCATTTAGGTTTACTCAAAGCATTAATGTGTGGACTATATGTTGTATGTGCAACATCTGCTAGTCTGTTCACCTTAGGCAATGGCTTGATCAAGTTCAATAGTCTGAACTATGGGGATTGGTCCGAACAAATCCAGTTCCAACTGGGTGTAATGGATTTGAACTTAGCCATAGTTTCAGACATAAGACCTGTAGCTATAACTAAGACTAGTTCTGAAGCTGACAAGTCTTATTATGAGGCTTGGAAATGGTCTAACAGGCTCAGCTTGAATTTGATGTACATGACGATCGCAGAAAATGTAAAGCCATCAATGTTTAAAATGGACAATGCAAAGGAGTTCATGTTGAAGCTTAAAGAGTACTCCCAATTTGATATCGCTAACAAGTCTATAGTAGGGACTTTAATGAGTGAGTTGACGACCAAAAAGTTTAATTAGTTACAGCCCATTCACGATCATGTAACTCATATGTTAAACCTAGCTGCAAAGCTGAAATCCGTGGGTATGGATGTGAGTGAGTCCTTTCTGGTACAGTTCACTATCAACTCCCTTCCTCTAAAGTTTGGCCAATTCTAGGTGAATTATAACACCATTAAGAAAAAAATGGAACCTTCAAGAAATAAAGGCCATGTTGGTTCAGGAGAAAGGGAGATTGAAGAAAATAAAAAGAACTCTCCGTTCATCTCACGTTTCATCAAGGAGTTAGTAGCAACAAGAATAAACCAGGAAAGAAAGGCAAAGATAAGGACAAAGCTCTCAGCAAAGTTAATGAGGGCCGAATCAAGAAAGATAAGAGGTGTCACTTCTGTAAGAAGCTTGGTCATTTCAAGAAAGATTGTCCTAAAAGAAAGACTTAGTTCGAAAAGAAAGATACATACTATGTCTCAGTATGTTTTGAATCAAATCTTATTGAAGTGCCTAATAATACCTGGTGGTTAGATTTTGGTGCAACTACTCATGCGTTACATGTTAAATAGGGATTCCTTTCAATCTAGCCCATAAATGGAACTGAAAAGTTATTTTATATGGGGAAAAGAATGAAGGCATGAATGGAGGGAATTGGGACGTATAGATTGATCTTGGACACTATGTGTCTCCTGGATCTAAAAAAATGTCTTTATGTTCCTGATTGTGCTAGGAATTTAGTTTCTGTTGCAAAGTTCGATGATGATGGTTTTAACTTTAAGATTGGAAACCGTCTGTTTTCTTTATATAAATACAAGTACTATTATGATTCTAGTACTTTAATTGATTGTTTATATCGTTTCAATCTTGATATTGATTTTGCTAAATCTCTGTTTCATGTCGACCGTATTATATGAAATAAATGTAGTGCACATAAAGAATGTTTTGCTTTTTTGTGGCATAAAAGATTGGGACATATATCCAAGGAAAGGGTACAGAGGTTAGTGAAAAATAAAAGCTTACCTCAATTGGATTTTGCTGACTGGGATATATGTGTGGATTGCATTAAATGTAAGCAAACCAAACATATATCAAGGAATCCAGCCATAGAAAGTAGCGAATTACTTGAATTAATACACAGGCGAAAAATATTTTTTTACCTTTATTGATGACTTCTCACAATATGGTTATATTTATCTGCTACATGAGAAGTTTCAATCTATGGATATCCTAGAGGTGTTGATTAATGAGATAGAAAGGTAGTTAGATAAAAAAGTAAAAATAATGAAGTTTGATAGAGGTGGTGAATATTATGAAAAATTTGACCAAAAATATTTCATTACCTTTATTGATGACTTCTCATGATATGATTATATTTATCTGCTACATCAGAAGTCTCAGTCTATGGACATTCTAGAGGTGTTTGTTAACAAGATAGAAAGGCAGTTAGATAGAAAAGTAAAGATAATGAGGTCTGATAGAGGTGGTGAATATTATGAAAAATTTGATGAAAGTGGACAATGTCTAGGTCCATTTGCAAAGTTTCTTGCAAGTCGAGGCATATGTGCGCAATACACAATGCCTGGTACAACGCAACAAAATGGTATAGCTGAAAAGTGAAATCGTACTCTTATGGATATGGTTAGGAGTATGTTAAGTTATAGTATTGTACCTTTATCATTGTGGATGCATGCATTAAAAACCGCTGTGTATTTGCTTAATAGAATTCCTAGTAAGGCAGTTCATAAGACACCTTATGAATTATGGACAGAAAGGAAACCTAGTTTACGACACCTTCACATTTGGGGTCGTCCGGTAAAAGTAAGGCTGTATAATCCACGTGAAAAAAAGCTTGATGTGAGAACCGTTAGTGGTTCTTTCGTCAGCTATCCAAAAAAGTCAAAGGGGTATAGATTTTATTTTCCTAATCATAGTACAAGAATAGTTGAGTCTAGTAACGCTCAGTTCATTGAGAATGGTCCAATCAGTGGGAGTGGAGAACCGCGAAAAATGGATATTCACGAGAATCGAGTACAAACTACTCCAAATCGAGAAGAAACCACTACATCAAATATGATCCCATAGGTTGTTATTCCTTTTGTTGCATTACATATACACAATATGCTGGAACAACAAATTAATGTTCCAATTCTACAAATTGAACATTTTAATGGAGAACCAGCTAATGATGTTCAAGTTACAACTGATCAAGTGATGCCACAAGAAGTAGCATTACGAAAGTTTGTAAAGCAGAAAAGACCAGCTATTTCAAGTGACTATGAAGTTTACTTACTTGAACATGAATGTTTCTTGAGTATTGATTAGGATTCAGTCTCGTTCAAACAAGCTATCTAATGTAGCAATTTTGAAAAATGATTCAATGCTATGAAAGAAAAGTTGAAATCAATGGATGATAACAATGTATGGGAATTGGTTAAGTTACCGGAAGGTGTAAAGTAAGTAGGTTGTAAATGGGTCTTTAAGACCAAACGTGACTCATAGGGCAACATTGAATGGTATAAAGTCAGACTTGTTGCCAAATGTTACACTCAAAAGGATGAAATTGACTATAAAGAGACCTTTTCTCCACTTTCAAAGAAGGACTCTTTAAGAATTGTTATAGCCTTGGTGGCTCATTATGATTTAAAGCTTCACCAAATAGATGTAAAGACCGCTTTTCTAAATGGTAATTTGGAATAAGAAGTTTATATGGATCAACTAGAAGGTTTTGTGACTACAGAAAAGGAACTATTAATGTGTAAATTAAAGAAGTCAATATATGGACTGAAACAAGCTTTCCAACAATGGTATTGAAACAAGCTTTCCGACAATGATATCTTAAGTTTAATGATATCATTACGTCTTATGGTTTTGTAGAAAACACTGTTGATCGATATATATATATGAAGGTTAGTAGGAGTAAGTTCATTATATTAGTCCTATATGTTGATAATATCCTTCTTGTTGATAATAATATGGTTTTGTTGCATGATGTAAAGAATTTTCTCTCTAATAATTTCAAAATGAAAGATATGGGTGAGGCATCTTATGTGATAGGAATTGAATTATTCTGTGATAGATCACAAGGATTGTTAGGATTGTCTCAGAAAGGTTATATTGAGAAAGTATTAGAAAGATTTAAAATATAAACGTGTTCCGCATGGATAGTTCCAATTCAGAAAGGGGACAAATTTAGTCAAATACAATGTTCACAAAATGATTTGGAACATAAGGAAATGGAGTCTATTCCTTATGCGTCAATAGTTGGGAGCTTAATATATGCTCAAACATGTACTCAGCCAAATATCAGTTTTATTGTCGGAATGTTAGGCCGATATCAAAGCAATCCTAAAATGGACCACGAGAAAGCTGCAAAGAAAGTTCTTAGATATTTACAAGGCACAAATGACTATATGCTCATATATAGAAAATCAACCCATCTCGAAGTGATAGGTTATTCGGATTTAGACTATACCGATTGTGTAGACTCACGGAAATCGACATTTGGTTATATGTTCTTATTAGCTGGAGGAGCAGTTTTGTGAAAAAGTGGAAAGCAGTTTGTCATTGCTACTTCTACTATGGACACTGAATTTGTGGCGTGCTTTGAGGCCACGATTAATAGATTGTGATTGCGGAACTTTATCTTAGGTCTTGGCATGTCAACAGTATTAATAAATCGTTAAGAATTTATTGTAATAATTTCGTTGTCGTTTTCTTCTTTAAGAATGACAGGTATTCAAAGGGTGCGAAAGATATGGATTTGAAGTGCTTGTCTATGAAGAAAGAAGTGCAAAAATATAAAGTGTCAATTGAGCATATTGGTATCGATCTAATGATTGCGGATTCGTTAACTAAAGGCTTACCACCCAAAATATTTATTGGCCATGTTGAACGAATGGGCATTATAGATAAATCCTTGTTAGCATAGCATTCTAACATGTATATATACATATAATTGTTTTGCTTAAATTGTTATGATACTTGTGAATTCAATTACAGTCACATTTTTGCTCACGTACTTGTTATCCATATTACGTTGTATACAATAATTATTTATGTGAGATAACAATTATAGAAGTATCATCTTAAAGTTTTATGAGTTGAGTTGATTGTGTGATACATAGAAGGAATTTTGTTGTATAACTTGTGACTGCCATGATCCCATCATCTTAATTCAATTAAGGATGACTTGATCGATTCCATATGTTGTGTATACTTAAAGTTTTATTGTTGAATCACCAAATTATAACATGAGTCAAGTGAGAGATTGTTAGATTATTTAGTAGCCCATGTCACTAATAGATTTGAGTCCAATGAAAAGAACATAAGATAATAGTTATTGGGTATTAAAAAATTAATCTCAAATGGGTCCAAGATCCTTTCCATCTCTCCTTTAAAATTAAAATGGAACAATAGACATGTTGATTGGTTGTTCATATGTTTTAGAAAACATATATCAAGAGAGGTTTTTGAACCATTGAGAAAACTAATCAAAGAAGGCAAAGAAGAGAGATAATCAATCTTTACAAACACTATTATAGATTCAGATATAACTTTAATAGATAGATGCATAAATGTCTTTAATAGCTTTCATATATTATGTTTACTTTGGTCAGAGAGGAAGATGAAGACAATTGTGAGTAATGTGTTGAGCAAGAAAGATGTTCTGGTCACACATAAATGTTTTGTTTCCTTACCATCGATCGATCCCCATCTTGGAGCTTTTCAGGAACCTAAGCTTTATTGACTTTCGTTATGCTTATTCAGATGCTATCTATCTTCAATCTTACTCCTGTATTATTCGTTACTATTTACCAGAAATTTACAAGTACTTTGAATTGACTTTTCTTATTTAGGATTTAACTATTTAACAATGGATTTAGGCTGCTCATCTAAAAATATATTCTGTCAAGGACATAATATAAAAATCAATTCAACTTGTGAAGCCTTAAAGGGTAGATTCTTGCAATATAAACAGTATTATTTGTAATGTTTTAAAAATCAAACCAGAAGTTAAACCAATAAAACAAGATGTTTAAATTTTAAAAGATACAATTGGTATTAGACATTCATAAAATCGAATAAAATTGAATAAAATTAAAAATTTTGAGATATAATTGAAAGAGATTGTCCTTAATTATCAAAGAATTTGAAGTTTAATTAAAAAAAGATTGTTAAATAAAAATTAATTAATTAATTTTAGTTTATAAGAATTTACTAACTTATAAAAATTGGTCGATTAATTAATAAACTGATCATTTTTTAACAACAAAAATTATTAAAGTAAATTAAATCAGAAAATTAAAAATTAAACAAAAAATTAAACGATTAAACCGATAAAATTAATTAAATTTTTTAATCATCGAATATTTGCACCAACTTTTTAAAAGAACTTTTCAAAGTCTTTCACAAAATCACAACTTTAGGTGGCTAAATCTTCATTATGGTAATATCATTTTATAAGAAAGAATTAAAAAGACAATTAAATTTAAAATTTGTTTATTACTAATTTATAAAGAAGAATATGAATCATTTATATAATTTTAAATTGTAAAATAATTAAAAAATACATATTTATAATTACAATATATGCATAACTGCGACGTTCTTTGATATTCATTGATTAGAAATTTTCAATTAACAATACAATATAGCCGTAAGAAAAAGAAGCCCTCACCTTCAAATAGCGAATCCCATACATATAAATTCCAAGATAATCTTACAAGTGGAATTCTGAAGTGGGATTTTTGTGAAGAATCAATCAATGGCTGACGCTGTCGACTATAATGCTAAATGGGACGCCTGTCTCGATCTCACTCTCCGTCGCTTTGTCTACTCATCTTTGGCTGGAGCTTTCGGCGGTCTGCTTTTGTTCAGTCAGTCTCTTTCTTGGTGTTTTATTTATTGTATATGTTGTTCATTATTGCCTGGAAAATCTGGGATGCAATAATTGGGTTCCCCGAAAGTTTTTTCTTTCTTGGTTATTCTATCTATTTTGAAGCGGAAGCTTGCTTGAGGTTTCCTTTTCGTGAGTTTAGTGGCATGGTGTATGTGCTTTGTTTTTATGGGTGTCTGTGATGATATAATCGAGTGAGTGATTTTTCGTTTCTTGCTTTGACTCTTCAATTCAGAGGCATTAATGTCGGGCAGCTGCTTAATTCCATGAAAAAACTAAGTAATTGCCGTCTGAATTTCATTATTTTTGTCGATTAATCCAGGTTTCCTGTTCTGATCATGTTTAGGGAGTTTCATATAGGTTTGGTTTATGGTATGAATGAAAATATCGTTCACTTCTCCATTTCTTTATAGTTCTTCAGCGCTGTCATAGTTTTGTATGTTTGAGTTCGTGAGCTCAATCTTCCTTGAAATTGAGACGACATCATTCCTGAGATTGTGAATTGCGTGAGTCACCCAACCCTTGATGATTTGAAAATGGCATGGGATGCCATTACAGAAAATAAAGTATTTTCAATTCTTTCGCTAGTTCTAATAATTGGTAAACCGACAGATGTACTATTCATATATTGATGATGTGAAAAAATAAATTATTTTCAGGGTTTTTTAGTAATATTTACCTACGTCATTTTGATTTAATTTGAATTAGGTGAACCCTTTGCATTTCAAATAGAGAACATATCATATTTGCAAGATTGATGTTGAAAATGGTTGGCATCCTGTATATATATATATATTTATATGTCATGATGTTAAATCTGTGCATGTGTTGCAGTCCTCTATAAGTGAGTGTTATGCCATCTTCTTAGCATTTAATTGATCACTATTTCCATTTTCATCTAGGGAGTCCAGTGACCCGTTGGGCGTCTATAGCTTTCGCAGCAGGAGTGGGTGTTGGATCTGCCTATACAGAATGCTCACAGATTTTATACGGATCACCTGGGAAGTTATCATCTCCAAAGGTGCTAGATACCCCTGCTCCCCAGGTAATGAACCGTCTCTATACGAACTGTAAAGAAATTGCGTTTTCAATCTCTGCTCGAACTATTGATTGTTTCTCAACGTATATATATTCTATAACTTGTTGGAATTGTATCCATAAGGTTCATGCCAATTCACTGCCTGCAAATTTGCCAAAAATGGCATCTATGCATGCCACATTGACAAAAGGCTATGTTTACATAATAAACTTTCATTAGTGTAGCCCTAATGTTAACTAATTACTTGTTGAATATATCTTGAGAGTTACATGAGTATGTGCATGTTGCTTTATTAGGGCAATCTGATAGAGCATTTAAATGTAACGAGAGAAGCAACCGAAAGGTCAAGGCATGATTTTCTCTAACTTTTGTTGCAGTCTTTGGATTTAAGAATATTTTGTTTATGTTTATGGTATCCAAGATGATTCAATGCCATGCAATTGAGCTTCCTACTTATGGTGTCCAATAAGATATCAATGCCATGCAATTGAGCTTCCTACTTATGATGTCCAATATGATATCAATGCCATGCAATTGAGCTTCCTATTAATGGTGTCCAATATGATATTAATGCCATATTGTGGAACTAAATTTTACCGAAAACATGCACTGTCTTATGGATGCTAGATACTTTGGTGACAGGGTGGCAAAAAGAGTATAATTTAAAGATTGTATTTGAGTGTCCATACTGTTTTTTATTCATACATTAGAAGAAATAAGTACATATATAATTACTGATCTCATGCAGCTATTAGGTTTTGAACCTGGTGGCTGGAGAGGTACTTGTACCTCCGAACAATTTGACCAAATGGTATCTAAACATGGCTATGGCAAGTGGGTGGTTGCATATTTCCTTTGACATGACCTTTTCTGCTCATACTTAGATCTTGTTTTTACTGAACCTATAGTATAATGACAAGAAAGAAGCAATATTTTTCAAAACATCAAGTTTCCTTTCAGAGCTTGTGAAAGACACAAACGAGGGGAAAACTTAATCTTTTCCCATACCTGGGTCGAATCACCAAACTGCTTACTTTCATCCCCAATGTTTCCACCTTTACACACGACCAAAACCCAGAATTCCCTCAGCATATAGGTTGGTAGCTGGCGATGCTAGATGTTCTTCTTTACCATTTTATTTGGGTGTGCTCTTTTGGTCTACATTTGTTTGTGACACCAAGGCAGCAAATTTTTATCCTGTTTCTTAAATTAAATCTGTTTGGTTTCCACGTGCCTCATTCATGAGCAATATATTTCTTATTAATGTTTGCATTAGATTAACTTGCAAGGGAAATTAGGCTATGAATATGGATGAAATACTAGGATTTTTGGATAAAAAGGACCTATAGTAATTTTGACATAGGAATATTGTGATTGTTTCTCAGACAATGTAATCTGTTTTAGCAATAGCGAGAAATTCTGATGTGTTGAATTGACAGTTATCTGCAATCTATCCTAGACTCCTTTAGAGCATTATTGATTTTATTTTATTTTTTAAATAAGTTATGAAATATATTATCATTTTCATGATACAAGTCTAGTTGATAATTAAGATTACGAATTGCCCTCTGTGTTTTCAGGAAGGCCAGGATTGATAGCTGGTATTCGGGGTTGGCCTCATCCCAAGTTCATTACAGTGCAAACTTTTCCTGAAGTTTGACATTATTGTCACCTTTTTCTCCGAGATTACACTAAAAGTTGTAGCAAAAACATTTTTTCTGATAGATACAGTCAACCTTATGTACTGTATTTTTGTCGAGGATCTATTGACATTTACTAGCTTAATTGTACCTGCTCCGATGGTTGTGCAAGGGAAGAAAGATGGAGAAATGAATAATTGCTTCATTTGTGATTTGACAACTCCACGAGGTTTGCTCAACCACCGGTTTTCATGCAGGTTTTGCAGTGCAAAGTTTCTCTTTGGGACAAAGAAAGATGTCATTGTACCGTGTTAGCAATTTGAGTTTTCCTATTAAGGTAATCTTGGAGAAAGTAGTTGCACGATGCACGTTTGATCAGAGGGTCCTAATGCCATTGAACTTCGCGATGGAATTTGAGGTTTTAGTTGCGAGAAGTTTCTACGTGCCTTAAATGCTAAACATCATTGGACGAAAAACTAAATGAACAAAGTGATAAGAGCACCCAACAAGCGTTACGCATTTCCTGTAGTGTTGGTTTCCTACACTCTTCATTGCAAACTTGCGATGTGCATGAGTTACGCCATTATCAGTTTCTGCTATGACTCTAACCATGATGCTGTCAATGAAGTGATACGGTTTGTGGTACAACAGTTATTACTCTCTTATTAGATTTTTCTATAGTATCAACACAGGCCAGAAACTGTGTTTCTTAGTCACAAGACAGTCTTGAAGTTACAACATAGAACTGACATACCGCAATCCCCCAAGTACAAATAGATTAAGACACTAGGTTAATTCTGTACACACTGGACACTCAACTACTGTTTGTAAAAAACCTTTAATAATAATTCAGAAAGCTGCCTGCATATTGATCCATATACAGTCCTTTGCCACATGAAGGATCTGATGATAGAACACCATACAGTGCCTCAAGATCTTGCAACGCCAATCACCACAAACCTACAGCAGGCCACTGCAACCTAAAACTTGCAACTTGATGAACCTCTTTTTATTCTTTTGGAACCAGTCCATCATGAAGCCAATTTCTCATAGCTGAAAAAGCCTGCTCTGCATCTTCATCTTCTTCGGGAGAGTTGGGACGATGTGCAAATCCATGGCCTCTTCCCTCAAATATAAGAACTTTTGAACCATTACCAATGCCCTTCTCAATATCTTTTAAAATACTGACATCACAGAGCGGGTCCTTGTCTCCTGAAATTAATAATACAGGAACTTTGATGTTAGAGGATATAGATGGGTCCATCCTGGTACCATAAAAAGAGACTCCAGTTCCAAAATAAGCTCCTTGGTCTCTGGATAGCACCTCTAGCACTCTGCCTCCTCCAAAGCAGAATCCAATGATGCCAAGCTTCTTTGAGATTCCTGCAGCCATGAGTTCATCAACCAGCCATTTTGCTGATGTATCAATATCACTTGCAACCCTCTGGGGTTCTTGTTCTGCTATCCATTGTTCAAACACAGTTTTTGGATGGTCCACTGACCATGGTTCCCCGCGAAATAAATCCGGTACTAAAACACTGCAGTTTTCAATGAGTGAAGAAAGTTATGCAGGATTGGATAGTCAATCTTCACGGAAACTGATCCAACATTTACAGTGGAGGATGCTTGTTTATGAATGAGAAAATGGTATGCATAATTTATGCTTCATGCTATCTCAAAAAACTATATCAAAAAGGGCGTTTATCTTTGTAATCTTGCTCTGCCTCTATGTGCAATTTTCCCAATCCAGCTGAGAGATGGAAGATGGACAAGGAAAAATAAAACGAGAAACAAAGAATTCGCAAGGCAGGATGATAACATCAAGGTTAAAGCATCATACTTGTAGCCATTACAGGCAACACGGTATGCGAAGTCCCTTGTAAAAGCATCTTCAAACCCGAAAACATCAGACAAGAGTAGAATCCCAATTCCATTATTATTCTTGACGGCCTTGAACAAATAAGCGCCTATGGTGTCAACACCTTCCCCTATTGAAACCTCTGCCCCGCTCACCAACTCGCATGCCTCGTCGTTTATGTCTTCTTCAACTTTCAATAAGCTGCAACAAACTTTGTGGGCAATAGAGCCTCTTAACGATCTCGAAGGATCCAAATTGTATATTCTCTGAACATAAACTGAAGCTCTCCAGTCAAAAGTCGCACACTTGAGCAAAGATAAACCAAAAGAAAGAAGTTTTACCCACTAAACATGAAATAGTAAGGCAACCCAAATTTCTTGTGATCATTACAAACTATATCAAGAGAAAAGATGAGCAAGCTAACTCCATGCAATCCAGAACCAGTTACGCACGAGGAAGACATTGAAGAACTTACAGAAGAAAGAAAAGAAGAGGGCTTTGAGCCGGCTAGAGCATGCCGGTGGTAGCTTTGATGAAGAGCAGACCTAGTGGGTAAGGTGGTGGTGGTAAATGAGAATGTGAGAGAGGGGTTTGATGCCACGCCCATGTCAGTTACTTCTGAGACTTGCTAGGGAGGAGCTAAAGGAAGGAAAGTACAGTGAGCAGCTTTAAGGCTGAACTAAAATTGTCAATCCTTGGGTTAGATATTTGCCTGGAGGGCCCTGAGTAATACCCACCTCAATAATTTCGACTTTTATCAAAATACCTCTATAATTATGTGAAAGTCAAATGGATAATCAAACTTATAAAATAAAAATATCTATTTTGGAAAAAAATATATCCATTTTATATAATTAAAATTGTGAATATAGTATCAACCTTTTATTCATTTTAATATTGATATGATATACTTATAAATAATAGATATTGTTTTAGATCTTTTTAAATAATTTTTAATTTTTATATAATTAAAAATTCAAAATTTTCATCAATAATTATAATTGTTAAAATTAATGTAAGACAATTATTTTTAGTCATATTAAATATCATTTAAACATATTTTATTTTTAAATATTTTTTAAATATGTCTTCAACTTCTCTTAATTTATATTTTTTATTCAATAATTTTTTAGTAACCTTCATTTTTATACATGTCAAAACAGTTATGCAAGATCTTGAAAAGTCTAATAATAAACCACTTTTCCTCCTAACTAACAGACACGGTTTCCAAAAATATAACTCATTTCAATTGAGAGGAGACTCAAACAGGACACTTGAATTTGACTCCTTTGCTACCAAACTAAGATCTCTTTGAACTTCTATTGAATGTATTGGTTGATATGCAACCTTAATGATGTGACATTACATCATTGTGGGAAATTAAATACGTCCTAATTGGCATCCTGTGCCTCCAATAGGCTTGTTGATATCATGTGAATATTGCAGATGGACTATAAAATCACTTCTTATTCCATTAAATTTAGCATTTTTAATTTTTAATAATAAAGTAAAATCATCCCAAACAACATCTCTATTAATTAAGAATAAAATTAGGTAATATTAGATTTCGATGTTTAAAGATTATTGTTGTCCTATTAGTAACAAGTAAAACAATTACCCATAATAAGCAACTTACCTGAAAAAGGCGGCCTGAACTGTATTTTTCCCACATTGTCGTAACATGACATGACATTATCAACTGCACTGTCTAACCATGTATTAAAAGCTCACATGATTTCTGTGCTTTCGTAAATGGCGCATATCAACTACAACAAGCATATAACTATGAGTCTATACGTTGCTACTATCCTCTCACTTTCTTTTTTCTTTTTCTGAAAGATAAAAGAGTAAGAATTGGCAAATGTACAGATAACTATCATCCTTCACTACAAATTTTGTTTCATATGGGCAACTTCTCAACTTCAGTTCACTTTTGTCTTGACAGTTTTTTTGACAGGTCATGAGCCTCCATGACGGTAATAGAGTACAGACCGATAGATTGCAGCAACATGAAGAAAGGCAATTACTGCTATGAAGAAGTCATCCAAAAGACCAAAGATGCCCAGAATTCCTGAAGTCCAAAACAACTCTTGAGCATATCACAAGTTTTTCATCTACAAAGACAAACATGGCAAACCATTTCATAAAATATGTCTAAATCAGGGACATACCTTCTGGAATAATGTCTACAGGGCTCAGAACATAGATAGCACTCAGAATCATCTGAACAAAAGAAATATAATAAGAGCAGATATTGAAAGTTACTGAGTCAAGACTCAATTTTCAAGTAAATCACTTCACTAAATATCAATTCTTGACCGAGAGGAAGAGACTAGTTCACATACTATTGAAGGCAAAACTGATACCAACTTATAACTAGCCCAGATCAAGTTCTGCTGAAAGCATTTCTTCATGACTAAAAGATATAATCTTGCAGTTTAAGCCTGGTCTCATTCCCAGGCCAATTTCTATACTTAACAATACCAAGTTTGACCTGCATATATAAAAGATATTTATGAAGAGGGTTCACCACTAAACTATACAAGAGGCTGACTATAGCAGTTTTTATGTAATTTATTTAGATGTTTACTTCTTTTACTGATATATGTTCAGTTAAAACTATGGATTCAATTTATAAATGGTTATATGCAAGAAAATGAGGCCAGGTACCATTAAAAGCTACTTTAATGATCTGAGATATCTCAAGTTCCATGCCAGTGTTATGATTACCATTGATCATAATTAGCAAAAGCTGAACTATCTCACAGTAATTGATAAGAAAACATAAGCTATCTAATTGAATCATGACTATCCATAGAAGGCATAAAGCTGCATCCATATTAGGACTCAATGCTACTCATTCGCGTCCTCAGTTTGCCTAAAAAGATCTTGGCACTAAACCACCAGCTACAGTCACCAACGTATGCAGAAGGAGAAACTTGTAACCAAAGATGTAACTCCATGGAATGATAGAAATTCCCTCGCTTATCATCTATAATTTTTCATTTTATTGAGAAGCAAAAATTTTTGACGCTTCAGAAAAGTTCAATTGATTGGATCATCAAGTATATGCATAATTAGCAGAATCTCCAAGATATTCAAGAAAAAGTCTGAAAGTGCTCATACAGGGAGCATAACATTTTAGCCCCTATGCAGAACTGAGATGGGAGCTGCATTGCCGGAGTACAAAGAAAAGCAAAAATGGCAATTACCTACAAGTAAGGGAATGTTATGAGGGCAGTAGAGGGCGATATAGAACAGTTAAAAAAACAACAATATAGAAATAGAACAGAGGGGGAGGGATGCAAGAATGACAGAGATAGAAATTATGGTTCAAAGAAAAGACAAGCAAGTAAAGTACTCTGCTGTCAATTCTACTCTTGAAACTGATACTAAAAGTACTCTTCTTCACAAGTTGTAATAGCAATAGGAACTTTCTTACTGTAGCATCATTCCAGCAAAAAATTCAGCAACCTTTAGACCTCTAAATGTGCTATATATGAAGGCATATTAGACCTGTATGCCTTTTACAGATTAGAAATATGTGGAGTACCATCATACTATTGGCTATTTAGACATTTAAGCTACTAGAGGCCAGTTCAACAAGTTTCATCAAGAAAATGACAATAAACTATGTTTCACATTTTATTTTGTTAACTGGGCTTCTGGGAGGCATTTGGACTTTAATAGGGAAAACGGATCCCTATCGTCTGCCTTACCACTTGGGCTTGCCACTGGAACTACTAAAGAGAAGATAGTACCGTTCCTTCTCTCAGAGATGATCAAATTATTTTTCTGTACTTGAACTTCATTCCTAGTTCCTAAGCATTTCAAAGACAGATCGAGGAAATCACAATTCATTGGCCCTTTTGGGATGATAATATACAAAGCAGGCAACATATACTATGGGCACAGACTATTAAAAAAAAAACCCTAAACCTGTTGCCGTTCAAGGATTCACTATCACTCTATTACCTTTTTAAGGCAATCCATATTAATTCTAAATCCTCCTTGAAGGAGTACATCTTGATGTTTTCCACTATTTAATGGTAGGATTCATAATCACAGAAACCTGGACTTGGGAGAAACCACATGTACTGTTGCAGGGAAATCAATGATAGAGCTGGATATTCAACTAACCTTAAGCATGCTTCAAATGGCTGAAGCAATACAGTAATTGTATGAGCACCAGACACCAGTGTTTAAAGTCCAAGTAAAAATCAGGTCGGGAATAGGAAGCCTAGGGCTCGTGTTCACTTCTTACTATTACGAATCCTAAGTTGTCATCTTATGAAAACCAGAATCTGTTTTCCCAATCATTAAAAGAATGAAAAGGTTCAATTTTTATCTGTATAATAAGCCATCGACCAGAACGCCGCACAACAGTCAAAAATTTAAAAATCAAGACAAAGTTGGTGGAAAGAGGAGAACGGATGAAAAGATATTAGAAGCAGAGTTGCAGATTATACTTACTGAAATATATACACGCGCCCTGATGACAAGAGGAAGGGACCTCTGAGGATCCATCATCTCTCGTACCAATCTCCGAATAAGAAAAGGAAGGTCTTGCAATCTCTGTGATTAAGAGAATTCAGTAAGTTGACCCCATAACAATCAGCTATCACATCGTAAAAACAAAAACAGGCTGAATCAAGCATACCTGAACAAGTCCATTGCTGCGTCCCCCAAATAGCCGATTATAAGTTTCAATCTTGCCCAGAACTTCAGCAACTTGAGGGTTATGGCGTTGCCTCAACGATGCTTCACCAGGAACTAACAAAGTTATCTGCCTACGACACAGCGGGCACTTACAGGGTTGAATTGCAGATCCATGTTGCCATACCATCATTATACAATCCCCTTAACAAGTGACGAGAGAGATAAAAAATAAGTTAAATTTTATCAGGTCGAGTAAAATGTTAAAAAGGGAAGTTGATAAATCATTTATGTCTCTCTCTCTCTCTAAAGTTCTCTGCGACTCGTCTCTTTCTCCTTCTTCCCTTCTCTCTTCTATTCTTCATTTTTATTAGTAACATAGAAATCCTCAGAAAAGAAGAGAACTTGATCGATTCTTTTCTTCAAGTTTCTTGATCAAAGGAACAAGATAAAACAAATGTGGGCAATAACTGAATATAGAGAAGACTGCATAAGCAACATACCACAAAACCAATGAGAGCAATTGGCCTGACAAGGAACGTTGAAATGTCCATGGCACACTGAGCACCAATCGTTTGCCGGGGGGCCGTCCATTCCCTCCTCCCTCCTCCTCTCTTTTGTCTTTGCTTAATGATTAAGAACGCCTCTTTCTAATTTTAGAAAGTTGGTGGGCGTGTATTATGTCCAATCTGGGCCACCGCTGGCTTAAGTTAGGCCCACTTAGAATTATACTGGGCCTGGCCGACTTTTTCTAGAGATTGAATCTTGTACTGCAATTCGTTCCCATTCTTTCTGATTATGAAAATAGAATTACTAGGTTTTAGCAAAGTTACGTAACGGTTTTGGTATCTAATATAGTATTATATTAGTATTGGTTAATACCAAATACTATTTTGG
The DNA here is from genome assembly GCA_027563575.1 of Erythroxylum pedicellare. NCBI lineage: Eukaryota > Viridiplantae > Streptophyta > Magnoliopsida > Malpighiales > Erythroxylaceae > Erythroxylum > Erythroxylum pedicellare. Next base: position 9,966,828 of record JAOQMP010000007.1, read on the forward strand.
ATAATTTTTTAAATTTATAAAATAATTTTAAATTTTTTAAAAATTATAAAATAGTTCA
>JAOQMP010000007.1:9971866-9986437 GCA_027563575.1 Erythroxylum pedicellare
TTAATAATAATGGCTTAAGACCTATTAAAGAAAAATTTGATATAGCTAACGATCTCTATAATTCATAGAAACAAGAATTACATAATATAAAAAATAGATTAACGGAATATAACCAATTGTTTCACTAATATGTTAGAAATTATTACATATAATATTTTAGAAATAGACAATTTAGAATTAACCAAATCTATAAGAATTTTCTATAGTAATACATTATTATCCAATGAAAAACAAAAACAAATTGCTAAAACACAATTAAACTTAAAAGCCAGACAAGATATTAATTATCATCCCATTAAAAATATAATAAATCAAAAAATATTATTTATTATGGAAAATTAATTCATGAAACACCTATCAGAATAGACCAATGTAATGGTCATATTCGTATTAGTTTAATAGATCAAGAACAAATTTATAAACAATTACAAAAAAATTCCAGACAAAAAAAGACATAAAAGAGGATATATACATCTCTCAACTACTCAAATTTTATTAAAATCTACTTTCCAAGAAGGAATAAACTCCCCAATACGAATGACCATTATAGAAGAATGAATGACTTATTTAAAAGATCAAGTTAATAATGAATTGAAATTTAGCTTATGGCAAGATAAAATTTAATACTCGTTTAAAATTAAGAATTCTTTTAAACTAACACAATTTAGATGAAACTATAATTATTGCATATAAATTCTATAGAAAAAAATTAATGACTATAGGACAGTACCCTTTTTCAAATACCTATCAAATTAGTTACGCTTTAACAAATTCACATCATGTTATTGAATTCAAAAGTACAGATAAAATTTATATAAATCAATTATTTAATGATGTAGTAAAAGTAGATACGAATTTATTACCAATGATGAATTATCTGATTAAATTATATGATTTAGAACCATATGCTCCTCGACTATCTTTATCTGAAAACAAAACAATTAAAAAAAATTTCCATTAAGATCAAAATCTGTAAGATTAGATCGACTTATTAGATTTACTGAACCCAACATAGACATAGAAAAACCTATTAAAATTATTGAACCAAAAATAAAAAATGAAAAGGAAGAACTAGATCAAAAATAACAACTTGGAAAAGAAATAATTAATATTAAAAATCAACTTAATGAAATAACAGAACATCTTAAAAATACCTTATGAGTATTACTAAACAATTATCTGAATTACTAAATAGACAAACAAATATTGAAATTCAATTAAAAGAAATAATTACAATAACACAACCTCTAATAGAAAACAATCAAAAATCAATGCAAAAAATTAATGATTTTAGTGAAATACAAAAACTAACAAATAAGAATTATGAAAATATATTCAAAATATTACATCCAATAAACGAAAAAGTAGAAAAAATATTAAAAGAACTAGAAACAAAATCAAAAACTGAAACAAAATCTGAGTCATTAACAGCAAAATCAAAAAGTGAAACAAAAGTGGTATCAAAGCTCCAGGTTACGACCTAGTAATTACCCCACGTTGTGAGTTTGATTCTTAGAAAAATGGGATTCTTATGCTGCTACCTACGGAAGCGTGGTGGAAATAAGTAAGGTTTGAAGTACTTCCCCCAAAAGCTATAGCTTTTGGGACCAGGTAATGTTTTTGAAGCTATACAAATAGTAGCTCCTGTATCTATACAAGCATTAGGTTCTTTATTCTGAATAATCATTTGAATAAAAGTTGTATTCGGATTTAGTTATTGATTTTGAAGTTTGGAGGTCATATTGATAGGTGGAAATAAGTAAGGTTCGAAGTACTTCCCCCACAAGCTATAGCTTTTGGGACCAGTGGTATTAGGGCTCCAGGTTACAACCTGGTAACTGCCTCACATCGTGAGTTCAATTCCCAAAAAATGACAGTCGCTCATTGGTCTAGGTTAAGCCGCTATCCGTAGAAGCTGGTCCTAAAAGCTATAGCTTGTGGGGGAAGTACTTCGAACCTTACTTATTTCCACTTTTGTTGCACTTTTTGATTTTATTGTTAATGAATCATATTTTGTTTCAGTTTTTGATTTTGTTTCTAGTTCTTTTAATATTTTATCTAAATTTTCATTTATTGGATGTAATATTTTGAATATTTGTTCATAATTCTTATTTATTAGTTTTTTTATTTTACTATAGTCACTAATTTTTTATTGATTTTTGATTGTTTTCTATTAGAGGTTGTGTTATTGTAATTATTTCTTTTAATTCATCATCATCATCATCATTACACCCAGTCTGAAATCCTGCAGTGAAGCTGGGTCTGGAGAGGTCATATAGTACGCAGCCTTATCGCTACATAGTAGAGAGGTTGTTTCCGATAGACTCACATGCAGATGTAACATGAAAAACAATGATGCAGGACACAGAAGAAATAAGAGGAAAAGTACAAAACCAGTATAAAAAAACTGATGTAAAACCCGATCTGTCAGGACCTTACACCTTGTAGATCGGCTCTTTTTGTCACTAAGTGCACTAGGGGTCTTCATGGAGCGACCCTGAGGATAATGACTATCTTACGGTTTAGGTGACCATCGTGGGAATCTTTCCCCAGCATTCGGTTGAACTTCCTATGTGATACGTGTATCGTTTACCCTTATCCTATCACGTTAGACTTTCCTACTTCTAACAACTGCCTCAGTGAGGGCCAACTTTGACATATCTTTTTTGATCACTTCTCTCCATGTCTTGTAAGGCCTTCCTCTCCTCCTCTTGTAGCCACTCAGGTCTATTAACTCACTGCGCCATACCGGAGCATTAGAGGGCATCCTGCGCACATGGCCAAACCACCTAAGCCTTGTCTCTTTCAACTTGTCAGCAATACTTGCCACCTGTAGTCTCTCTCTCACTACCCGATTTCGAACCCTATCTCTTATGGTAATGTGACACATCCATCTAAGCATACGCATTTCTGCTACCACTAACTGTCTCGTGTGTCTACATTTAGGTGGCCAACATTTTGCCCCATATAGCAAGGTGGGCCGAATCGCCATTTTATAAAACCTCCCTTTAAGTTTTACAGGGACCTTTTTATCAAATAAAAAACCTGATGCACTCCGCCATTTGATCCACCCATATTTAATATGATGTAATATATCACCATCGATATTTCCAGCTCTCTGAATAATGAATCCGAGGTATTTGAAAGTTGATTTCTGTGATATGATGTCAGTGTCAATTACTACCTCCGCCTGTTATACCATCTAGCTACCTGAGAAATGACATTCTAAATACTCCATCTTGGACCTGCTTATTTAAAAACCTTTTGACTCTAATACTTCTCTCTAATGTTCTAACTTGGCATTGACCCCCACCTTGGTCTCATCTACCAGGACAATATTGACAGCAAATAACATACACCACGGTACCTCTCCTTGAATATGTTTGGTCAGTTCATCTAACACTAAAGTGAACAAAAAAGGACTTAGAGCTGAACCTTGGTGTAGGTCAACACCAATAGAGAACGCTTCTATATCGCCTCCTACCATCCTGACGCTAGTCAGTGCTCCTTCATACATATCTCTAATCACTCGGATATACGACGTAGGAATGTCCTTTTCCTCCAAACACCACCATATGAGTTCTATAGGAACCCTGTCATACGCCTTCTCCAAATCTATAGAAACTAAATGAAAATCCCGTTATCGTTCCCTGCAGCATTCCATTAGTCTCCAAAGCAGATGAAGTTATTCTGTCGTGGACCTACCGGGCATAAACCTGAATTGATTGACCGATATTGAAGCAATTCTCTGGATTCTTTTTTCAATTACCTTCTCCCACAGCTTCATAGTATAACTCAGTAGTTTGATGCCTCGATAGTTTTGGCATTGTTGTATGTCTCTTTGGCTTTGTACAAGGGGATTAACTAACTCAATCTCCATTCATCTGGCATCTTGGCTGACTCTAGGATCACGTTAAAAATCTGAACTAACCACTCAATACCTACAGCCCCTAGTTGCTTCCATACCTCGATAGGAATGTCATTCGGTCCTACCGCCCTTCCGTTCCCCATCCCCCTCAAAACTTTTGCAATTTCTCTCCTCATGATTTTACCCCATGAGTACCTGTTAAGACATTGTCCCAACTTGGGGGGTTCCCCTAACGCTATGTTGACCAAAATGTCTTCGTTATATAGGCCATGGAACTGTCTCTTCCACCTCCGTTTGATGGCTTGGGCGTCTGTGAGTACTTGTTCTTCCTTGTCACATATACAGCAGATTTTGTTGAAATCCGCCGTCTTACGTGCCTTATCTCTTGCTATCTTGAAAATTCTCTGTGCTCCTTTGACCGTATTCAAATCCCTGTACTTCTTCTCATAGTCTTCTCCTTTAGCCATTGCGATTATCTTCTTCGCCTTCTGTTTCACTACTTTATACCTTACTCTGTTTATAATCCGCTCCGCCTTTGTTTCACTTGCCAGTAGATCTTTAAAAGCTCCCTTTTTTTCCTTGACCATCCCTTGGACCTCGTCTAACTAGCACCAGGATTCCATTTGCCTCCCCCTGACCTTTAGATAGCCCTAGGAGTCTCTTGGCTGTCTCTCTCACTACGGGGGTTACTCCCTACCATATCTGATTTGCATCCCCACTTACAGCCCATGTTGCATTATTCTTGACCTGAGTCCTAAAAAGTTTTGCCATGGCCCCTTTGAGTCTTCCCTATCAAATTCTACAGCCTGGCTTAGTAAATTGTTGTGCCCTCCATCCCCTAATTCCGAAATCCAAAACTAACAATTTATGTTGGGTTGATAGACATGTGGCAGGGAGTACTTTGCAATCCTGCACCATGATCGAGTACTTGTCCTGACAAGGAGATAATCAATTTGCGTCTTGGTAGTGCAACTTTGAAATGTCACCAAGTGCGCTTAATTTTTCTTAAAGAAGGAATTTACTATTATTAACTCATATGCTATGGCCATGTCTAATAAATCAACCCCACTATCATTTCTAGTGTCGTATCTGAAGCCCCCATGAGTTCCTATATAACCGTCTGAATTCACCCCTATATTCCCATTAAAATCCCCCTAGGACGATCTACTCAGTATTAGAGATTTGAATAAGCACTCCCCCCAACGTCTCCCAGAAAGTACATTTTTGGTGTCTATTTGCGCCAGCTTGAGGTGCATACGCACATACTACATTGAGAACCACACTGCCTAAAACAATTTTTGCCACCATTATCCTATCATTTACCTTTGTGATTCCCACTACTCTGTCCATAAATCTCTTGTCCACTAAGATAACTACCCCATTTTGCTTCCACATACTTCTCGAGTATCATAATTTGAATCCCCTTATCTCCTTTGCTTTAGCTCTTACCCACTTAGTCTCTTGAATGCATGCTATTTGTATCCGATACTTGTCTAAAATTGCTACAAATTCTGAGGACTTTCCCATTAGGGTCCCAACATTTCAAGAGCCTATCCTCATTAAATCATCGCCGTCCTTACTTTTGCAAGCTGCATTTACTAACCCGTTTGCACAGATTTCAATCGCTCTATTTGAAGGCATCCTCTCGACTCAAGTCTTTACGTTACCCACCTGTACTAATCTTACGTAAACCTTAAAAACTGAAATTAAATAAACCCCTATCCCGATAGTAAAATAAAATATTACTATAATTATTAATTTATTATTATTATTATTGTTGTTGTTGTTGTTGTTGTTGTTTAGTAATACTCATAAAGTATTTTTAAAATTTTCTATTATTTCAATAAGCTGATTTTTAATATTAATTATTTCTTTTCCAAGTTGTTTTTTATCTGTTTTTTCCTTTTCGGTTCAGTAATTTTAATAGGTTTTCCTAAGTTTATGTCAAGTTCACTAAATCTTATAGGTTGTTCTAATCTTACATATTTTAATCTTAATGGAAAATTTTCTTTAATTGTTTTGTTTTCAGATAAAGATAGTCGAGGAGCAGATGGTTCTAAATCATATAATTTAATCGGATAATTTATCTCTGGTAATAAATTCGTATCTACTTTTGCTACATCACTAAATAATTGATCTATATAAATTTGATCTATATTTTTGAATTCAATACTATGATGTGAATTTGTTAGAGCATAACTAATTTGATAGGTAATTGAAAAAGGGTATTGTCCTATAGTCATTAAATTTTCTTTGTAGAATTTATATGCAATAGTTATAGTTTCATTTAAATTGTATGAGTTTAAAGGAATTCCTAATTTTAAACGAGTATTAAATTTTATCTTACCATAAGCTAAATTTCCATTTATTATCTCTATTACTTGATCTTTTAAATCAGTCATTCATTCTATAATGGCCATTCGTATTGGGGAGTCTATTCCTTCTTCGAAAGTAGATTTTAATAAAATTTGAATAGTAGAGAGATGTCATCCTATTTTATGTCTTTTTTCGTATGAATTTTTTTGTAATTGTTTATAAATTTATTCTTGATCTATTAAACTAATACAGATATGACCATTACATTAGTTTATTCTGATAGGTGTTTCATGAATTAATTTTCCATAATAAATAATAATTTTTCAATTTGTTATATTTTAAATAGGATGATAATTAATATCTTGTCCGACCTTTAAGTTTAATTGTGTTTTAGTAATTTGCTTTTGTTTTTCATTGGATAATAATGTATTAATATGGAAAATTCCAGTAGATTTTGTTAATTCTAAAATGTCTATTCTAAAATATTATCTGTAATAATTTCTGACATATTAGTGAAACAATTGGTTATGTTCCATTAACTATTTTTTATATTATGTAATTCTTGTTTAAATGAATTATAGAGATCATTAGTTATATCAAGTTTTTCTTTAATAGGTCTTAAGCCATTATTATTAATGAAAAATTATAAATGATTGCATCGTTCTGTATAATAATCTTTTTCTATTTTATACTGAGATATTACGCTTTCAAAATATAGAATATCAATATATATTTTATTAAAGATAGTACAATGTATTTGATTACAAACAGTACAATAATTATTCATATATGAATTAGATAGTGTTCTTTAGAACGTTGATAAAGTTGTTTAATCCCATTTTTCTCTTGATTATATAACTAGGTATTATTATTAATAATATTTTGAAAAGTTGAAAGAGTATTTTTAGAAGCGTTTATAGATCTAAGAAAATTATATGTTTGAGTGAACATTTTGATACATTTTTTACTAATTTTGATTTTTGTTTCGGTACGTATTATTAATAAATGAATAGCTCTACAAGTAGAACAAATAGGCATAATTAATGAATTTTATTAAGAAGAAATTGCATAAGAATATTTCTAAAACCATCTATTAAACAAGCTAAGAAAATCTATAAGACTAATTTTATCTAAATAAGTAAAAGTAGCGTATAGAAAGTTAATAATAGGTTTCAGGTAATACATAATAAGTAGAGAAAGATAAATACTTATTGATGAAAAGAGAAAAACACATGAAAACATACTAGTTGATCTCTTTTTCTCTTAAATGCCAATGTCGAGGCTAGAGTGAGAATTTGAGAGATTTTAACAGGAATGTAAACAAAGCGTTTATTTTTTTATAGCTGAGCCAAACTCAGATTTTTACATTATATAGACAATGGATGAATGCTTTTTGTTTGTCCCCTGCTTTTTCTTTTTTTCTTTTGTTGAATGCTAGCATCCAACAAAAGAAAAAGAGAAAAAGCAGGGGACAAACAAAAAGTGAAAACAAAAGAAAAAATAAAAAAGCAGATCTGAAGGAATCTACTTTTGCTAGTGGCCGATAGAGGGCCTACATACTTAATGATAGCTAACAGATGACTATTCTCCAATAACTATGTCCTCTGATGAGCTGTCTTGCTTATCTTTTTCCTGTTTGGATGTTGAAGGGCATTGGAGGCAGTGATGTTGTGGATAATGACGTAGTTGTTGACAGAGGGCTTATTTCCATTGAACAGATAAGTCGATGAATAATCCAGAGATTGTTGAAAATGATGCTTTGAACTACTTGATCAATTGTAGAGAGTCTGCAGAAATGGGTGTTTTATATGTTGAAATTATCAACAAATTTGCTTCTCTATAATTGATCTTGACTAAAGATTCAGGATTGATTTTTAAACATTGTTGATATACACCTTCAAGACATTGGAGATTGAATTGATTGACTAAATCCCATTCAAAATTGTAATTAGAAGGAGTATCGATGGGTGGATAGATTCCATTATTGATTCCAATTTGTACATATGCGATTTTGGAGATTTGAACTTTTGCTTCTTTAATACTTTCAGCTTGTTTAAAAATGGGATAACTACTAAATACTTTGATAAACATCTCTCGTTCTTTGGCAAATCTTTCTTTATAATTTTTTATAGCCATAATGAAACCAGCTGGAAATTCAAAAAGAATGTTCAAACTGGTTAAATAAATGATGTCTACTAACCCGCTCTGAAAGAAAAGGTAAGTAGTGAGTGGATCAGCATCTACAAAGATAATTACTTTAGGTCCATATCTTCCTCTATTTTTTAGATAATATTGAAAAAAAATTTGTTCTTCTTTCCACTCATTGAGGGCTTGAAAGCAATCATAAAATATTTTTAAAGTGATTCGATTCATTTCTTCTTTAAGTGCTTTGGTTAAGACATCATTGATTTTTTCTAGATTGATGGGTTGACCTAAGGGTTTCATTTTTTAAATGGATGGTCATTTTTCAAGAGCTTGTTTATATTGAGGTTTTAATGAAGTTTCTCTAAATTCAGATAAGGCTTTTTCGACTTCAATACGTTTGGTATAGCTTCAGTGAATAATTGAAGGTTTGTTGGTAATATGAATGGCAACTTTATGCCATTCGTTGCATATGCCAACCATAGGTCTATTGAAGATGACATAGACTTTGGATTCTTTGTAATCATCTTTTTTCTAAGAGATAGGTACAACTGGGCTGGATAATGGGTTATTGGCAGAAATAGTGGGTTCTGGAGTATGGGATATAACGTTTTGGGTAATTTGGTGCAGTGTAATAGGTTGAATATTTGGTTGTACTTGTGGTATTGGTTCAATATAATGTTGTTGTTTTTCTAAAAGAGCGATGGTTGCTCTTAACTAATTTATTTTCTTAGTAACAATGCTTACTTGTTGTTGTAGATCTAATAATTCTGTTTCTTTCTTACTAAGTGAATCCTTTAAATTGAAGATTGTTGCTTCCATTCGCGAGTGAGTATATCTACAAGACTGTTAGTAGAAGATTTTATATAATTAATATGAAAATTATATTGATTTAATTCTAATTGTCATCGAATAAGAAGACCTTGATTATAATTTTTTTTAATATTATATTTTGTAAATCCACTTAATTATTTGGAATCTGTCTAAATATGAAATTCGACAAGTAATAAATCCACTTTCCATTTTCTCAAAGTTTTAATACAAGCCAATGTTTCTTTTTCATGAATAGGATATTTCTTTTCGATGGGATTAAAAGTCCCATTGATATATTTACATAAAAGATATTTCCTTGAATGAAGTGGTTATGCCAAAAGGTAGTCGACCCATGTATCAATACTTACATCAATTTGTACAATTAATGTATCCTTAGCATTATAATTATATAATGCTGGTAAATCTTTGAAAAGATTTTTTAATATTTTTACAGCTTTTTTATCTTCATTAGTCCAAGTCCATTGAGTTTTTGTATTACATTTACCTTGTGAATTTTTTGTTCTTTGGCTAAATCTTTAAGAAATCCTTGATCAGATATACAATTTAATAGTCCTAAATTTTTTTGGACTATAGTGACATTTTTTAAGATGTCTAAAAATTGTTGTAATTTTTTAAGAATATTATGTTGTAATTTTAAAAACCCATTTATACCGAAGTATTCAATTTTTCGTTGTGCTTACTTTAATTTTCTTTTTACTTAGAATAAATCCTTTGTTTTTACATCGAGTAAGAACTGTTGTTACTTTTTAAATGATCTTCTTTATCTTTATTAGAAAATATAATAATATCATCAATATAAGCTAATGTAAAATCTTCTAACCCTTCTAAATTATTATCCATGAATCGTTGTTAAATACTTGAGGCTTGTTTTATTCCAAAAGGTAATACATTCCATTAATAAAGTTTTTGTGGTTGATAAGTAAAGGTTGTTAATAGTTTTGTATTTTCACGCAGTCGTAATTGCCAACAACCTGATTTTGCATCTAATGTAGTAAACTAATGATTTCCTTTAGTTTACTAATAATATAATCTTTTCTAGGTAATTTGTACGTGTCACCTATAGTAGCTTTATTTAATTCCTTATAATTAATTACCATTCTTCTTTTCCCTCTTTTTTTTCTTTTCCTGAATGATTGTTTACATAGGCAGTGATCGAATGTTTACTTGTACTTGGTGAAATTAGTTATTTTTTTATAATAATTCGGAACATTCATTAATAAATTCTTACACATCGTGTTGTTTATATGGTATATTTTTTTAATATTAACTTCTTGAATACGATCTTTTAATTTATTTCAATTAATTGATTATTAATATTTTTGATAGGGTCAAGTGGATGTTCACTACATACTTGTTCTATTAAGATTTCTATTTCATTTTGTAGAGTAAGATTATTAAGGAGGTTGAATTGTAATTGATTTAATTTTTCAGTTACTAGTTACAGAGTTTTATAATAGGTTGTATGATAGATAGGAATTTTAAGAATTATAGATTTTTTATTTAAAGATTTTATTATTAGTGTTTTTAAAGTTATGTAATGTAGATATTGACAAAAAGGATTATATGATTTAAGAAAATTGTTTCCTAAAGTTAATGGTAATCCTGATTCCTGTTGATAAATTGATAGTATTATAAAAGTATAATTTTCAATAATAACATTATTATAATAATTGGCATACCAAATAGATTTAATGCTTCTATATGCTATTCTTATTTGTAAATGTTTATTTAATTTTTTCCAATTGTTTAATAATGTTTTCGAGGCTATACAAATAGTAACTCCTGTATCTATATAAGCTTTAAGTTTTTTATTCTGAATAATCACTTGAATAAAAGTTGTATTCAGATTCAGTTGTTGATTATAAAATTTGGAGGTCATATTGATATAACGAAGAAATCATTGAATCTGTTTCATATTCTGATTCTATAAGTTCTAAATTATATTTTAATGATGTATGTTGAATTTAAAATATTGATTTTTCTTTATATTTATTTTGGTTTCTTTTTGAACAAGTGTTTGTATAATGACCTTCTTCTTTACATAACCAACATCTACATCTTTTCTTATTTTGAAGGCAATATTTCTTTTTTGGTTTATATTGTTTATAAGCCTTTTTTCTAAATTTTTTATAAGGTTTAACTAGAAATTTTTTATATATGTTTTTAGGATATTTTCGCCATTTATATTTATTATATTATGCGTATACTATTTAAATGCTAGAGGGCATTTTTTCGTTCATCATTTTCAATTTCTGCTTATAAGTAGTTATATCTTTCCAATAAATTCTTTACAAATTTCATTAGTAACTACATGAAAAGCTTTTATTCAAGAGCATTAAGAAATTCAGTAGTATTTTTATTCGTATTTCATTATCTAATAAAAATTTAATACAATACCAATAGTTTTGTAAGTAATAAAATTCCATAAAGTACTTATATTTGTTAATCCTTCAAAAGGTTTTTTTAATTGTATAACTAATGCTAATCTATTAGACCATTCTAATATTAATTTTTTGGTGATATTACTCAATCTAGATTTAGAATTCCATATGGTCCTAATGTTATATGTTTTGGTGCATATTCTGTAAGAAATTTTCTTATTTTATTATCTTTTCTATAATATCCAAAACGATTTAATTCTTTTACGTCAATAGATTTATAATTCTAATGATGGTTTTGTTGATCTACATAGATTTCTTAATCTGATTCATATCCGTAAATAATTTCATCTTGACCAATAATGGGTTTTATGAGTTCATATTTTGGCGAATTATTATTTTCTATTGTTAATTTGTTAACTAATTATGTAATTTCTTCTAACTGATTTTTAATATCTTTTTCTATATCTTCTATGGTTTTACTAAGGTAAGGGTAGCCTAGGTTTGAAAAATGGGTAAGTAGAGTCCTAGGTGTATTGGTCCTTATGAGATTATTAAGAAAGTGAGTCCATTGGCTTACAGATTGACGCTACCACAAGAAATGACTCAGATCCATAATCTATTTCATGTTAGTATGCTTAGGAAGTACATGTCAAATCCGACGCATGTGTTACCAACTCAGGAGGTTGAGATTGCAAATAATTTGAGTTATGTGGAGGAACCGGTAAAAATAGTCGAATATCAGACTAAGCAGTTGAGGAATCAACTAATTCCTCTAGTAAAAATTATTTGGAGAAATCGAAGCTACTTCGAAAACTGAGGAAAACATGAGACAACATTACCCCCCATTTGTTTGATCAGTTAGGTAAGAATTTCAAGAACGAAATTTAAGGAGAGGATAGTTGTAATATCCTGCCTCCTAAATTGTTGAGGGTTAAAAGGTTTAGAAGATTAAGCTCATGCATATTGCATTAAATAAAATAATTTGTATCGATAGATAATTAATTTGGTGCATTAGGATACAAAATTCGTTATTCTAAGTACATGCATGAGATTAGCATACACATGCATAAATTATTATTTATAAATATGAGAAATAAGTGACAAATGTTTTATATGCACTTAATTGATATATTTTGGGATGCTTGGATATGATTTCAATGAATTAGAATTAAATTAGAAATTGATGGATTTAAGTTAGTGATTTAGAGTTAATTGTAAAAAAATCAAAAGTTTGGAGAGTCAATGTATAAATTGACATAGTAGAATTCTTAAATGAAAAGATTGGTGGCAAGTGACCCTTTAAATTTGAAACAAATGACAATTTAGACTCGTGATATGTGGAGCTTTAGAATAATATCATGTGTAGCTTTACAAATGGTGAAATATGTAGCCCTACAATTGGTAACATATGTAGCCTTACAAGTAGTGACATATGGAGGCTTAAATAAGTGACATGTGGAGCCTAAGGTTAGTAACATATGGACCAATAAAAGAATAATACATGTGCTAATAGAAGGGTGACATATAGACCAATGAAATGGTGACATATGGATTAGTTTGATTTTTTTAAAACTTTCTAGAGAAAATAGATGTAAAAGGAAATATAAGGGATAGTGAGCGTTTATCATGAGGTTAGAAGCGGAGAAAAACAAAAAAGAAAAGAGAGAGATAAGGAAAGAAAAAAACAGGAAGCGAAGAGAGGGAAAGAAGTTACCAAGGTAAGTTGAAATCTTGGTTTCAATTTCATATTCCCCTTTTTGATATATCTTATATACCTTTAGAGTATGACTTTGTAGAAACTCAAACAACAAAAATTGTAGATATGGGTCTTAGCTTGATCTCTATGAAATGGGCTTGATAAAATAGTGATTATAGCTTAAGTTATGCTTGTTTCCCTAATAGTGCCCGTGATAGACCCCTATGTAGGAATTTTGTATTATTTCCTAATTTTTTAGGGCTTTAAAGTCCTAATTAGTCAAAGTATAAAACATGAAAAAATGATCATTGATGTCTTATCAATGCTTCTGTGAAACAATTTGGCTATAAGATGTCTTGATAATAATTTATTGTTGTTTGAGCATTGATTGCCAGCCTGTTTCTTACTAGAAACAGGACAAAATTTGGATGGGGGTTGTATTCTAAAGGGAGATTCTGTTTATGCAATTTTTGGATATATTAAGACTAGCGAAGTCTAGTTTGAAGGGGCATAAGAATCATCGTATTTGGATTTTTACAGAGAGAGTTATGATTAAAAAAGGGAAGCTTGTTCATTAAGGAGCATTAGGAAGAAAATAATATAAAGATTGCACTTAAGGATTGCATACATATTCTCTTTATTTGTTCAGTGACTGATGTTCATATGCATGTCTAATAGGCTTTCAGAGTGATTGTCAATACTCAAATATTGTTAGCACATTGAGACAATAACTTGTTGGAGTGTTCTGTGAGTTAGCACAAATGTTTCTTATTACAGTTGATTTATTTTTGGTTAAATGCTAGTTAATGACTTTTTGCTTATACAATTGTTATAATTCCGGATATTATTGATTCAAGAAGTTTGATATTTGAGACTGTATATGGAAGTATTTTTGATTTTATTGTCAATTATTGACTACGTGAATAATTGTGAACTGCTTATTTGAATTGAATTGATTGTGAATTTTGGACAATCAGTTATTGATAGAAGAAAATGATATATAAGATGATTCATATAGTTGCATTTGGCATTCATGATGAGATAATGAGATTTGTGATCAAAATGACCAATATGCAAACATTCAGGGCGAAAAGCATGTAATTAGGGCATAAGGCTCATAATAAGAAGTCAGGGCTTAAGGCTCGTAATAAGAACTCAGGGCTTAATGCTCGTAATGTGATCAGGGCTTTAACACTTATTAAGTTGGCCGATGTAAATTTGTTTGAAACTCGAGGTGTGAATTAACATATTTGATCACAACACAAGGAAATAAGAATGAAAGCATATTTGCATTTTCATATACATGTTTGATTAAATTGAATTGTGATTTTGAA
>JAOQMP010000007.1:9999301-10018323 GCA_027563575.1 Erythroxylum pedicellare
TTGGAAGACTGGTCAATTCCCATGTATCATTTCTTTGGATGGCACCAATTTCTTCATTCATTGCTTTTTCCCACTTTCTGACTCCAGTGGCTTCTTCATATGTCACCAGATCACATACAACCATTAGACAAAATAATGAATAGTCAAATGATTCTATTCGTTCAGTAGTATCATAGAGATCATTAAGATTTCTTGTTTTAATTGGTGCTCCCCCTGGATTGTTGTTGCTGCTATTATTTAGCGTTAACGATGTCGATGCGGGTGTTGTTGGTGGACTTTGTGGAGGAGAATGATTATCTTGTTGTTCTTGTAAATCTAGGTCATCGTTACCTGTGTCATCAAAAAACATTCCTTAAATGTCCTTTTCTTCTTTTCTCCATCTCCAGTAGTTTACTTCATCAAACTCAACATCTTTTGAGATGATCAACTTCTTGGTTAAGGGGTTGTATAATTTATATGCTTTACTCCTGTTGTCGTAGCCAATGAAAATGCATTTCTCCCCTTTATCACCAACTTCTTTCTTTTTTGGTCAAGAATATGGGTATATGCAATGCATCCAAAAATCCTGAGGTGTCTAACACCTGGTTTGCTTCCACTCCATGCTTTATTAGGTGTCATAAATTTGATGTTTTTTGTTGGACACCAATTCAACAAATAGACTACACATACATACAACGGCTTCAGCCCATAAATTCTTTAATAAATGCTTTTCTTTCAACATGTTTCTTTCCATATCAAGAATTGTACGATTCTTTCTTTCAACTACACTATTTTGTTGTGGTGTATATCTTGTTGTCAGTTAATGAATAACTCTATACTTCTTACAATAATTCTCGAACAATTTTAAGGTGTACTCGCCTCCTATACCGGATCTGAGTATCTTCAGATATTGTCTACTTTGTTTTTCAACCACCGCTTTAAACTTTTTAAACTTATCAAGAGCCTCTGATTTTTCTTTCAAAATAGACACCCAATATTTTCCATTAAAATTATCAATAAAAGTTAAATAGTACCTATTTCCTTCAGCTGATGACATATCAAATGGACCAACAATATCTATATGGACAATCTTTAGCGGCCTTCTAGCTCTCCATGATTTTCTAGTTTCAAACTGTTGTCTGTGTTGCTTTCCTTTAATGTAGACTTCACACAACTGCTTTGGTTGATTAACTTCTGGTAATCCGTTCATCATCTTTGACTTTGATAATAATTTTAGTCCGGTAAAACTGAGATGACCAAACCTCAAATGCCACAACCAAGATTCATCTTCGATGACTGACTTCATGCAATATATCAACTCATATTGTACGTCAAGTGTGAAAAGATGATTCTTCGTCATCTTTTTTCTTACTATCAATTCTACCTTCTGGTTCCAGATAATGAGATATCCATTTTCAATAATATAACATATTTCTTTTCTAAGAGTTGACCAAGGCTGATGATGTTGCTTTTCAAAGTAGGCACAAAATAGATATCAGTAATATATGTATTTTCTCCAATTTTCAAGGTAATTGAAATTTTACGTTTGCCTCTGATCAGAATCTTTGTTGAATTACCGAATGCATCTTCAGCACGAACTATCTCATCCATGTTTGTGAACAACTCTTTCTTACCACACATATGGTTGCTGGCACCGGTGTCTAGATACCAAATATTATTATTGCTTTGCTCATTGACTGGTAAAGAGAGAAGCATAACATCATTATCTTTGTTGTCTTCTGCTGCTACAAAATGACTTCTTTCTTGAACCTCAGAATTCGATTTGCATTCGTAACTAAAATGACCATATTTATTGCAATTATAACACTACACTTAAGATTTATCTCTTCTTTGTTGAAATTTGCCTCGTTCTCTGTCTCTATAACCTCTTCCACGACCATATGTCAGATTTCCTTCATTTGTATTTTCTCTTTCAAAAAATTATCTGCCACGTCCACGTCCACCTCGGTTGCTCCATCGACCACATCCCATTTGGTAGCCACCTTGACTTCCTTTGTCTTGTCTTTGGCTACTGCTTGCTTGATTTTTACCGACTGATAATTTGCTTTGCAAAACTTTCTCGAAGTCACCAGTATTATCATCCCGGTTCATTCTTTGCTCGTGTGCTTAGAGATAACCAACGAGTTCATCAATCGAAAGTTCTGGCAAATTTGTGTAAGCGAACGCAAAAGCTTTTCAATTACATGAACATCGTCTAAAGCTTCACCGTTTCTTTCCATTTCATTAGCCGCCGTTTTCAAACGAGTGACATAATCACCAATATTTTCTCAGCTTTGCATTTTTAGCATCTCAAACTCAGCTCTGAGTGATTGAAGACATACCTTTTAGCTTTTTCAACCCCTTGGAAAGATTTCTGCAGAATCTCCCATGCTTCTTTTGAAGTCTTTGCATCTAAAATTTTCTCAAATGTGGGTTCATCAACACCTTGAAAAATAAAGAACAACGCCTTCTTATCTTTTTTTCGATTTTCTTTCAACGTCTTTTTTTTGGCATCCAATAAGCCCGTTCAGTAGCTGCATCTATAGGCTCAGTATATCCGTCATCGACAATATCCCATAAATCATGAAAACCAAGCATCACTCTCATTTAGATGCTCCAATTCCCATAATTTGTCTTTGTTAAATTCGGAACTTGAGGCTAGATCAAGTTGGCCATTGCTTCACTAATTCATGAACAAACGAACCTTGGCTCTGATACCACTTGTTGGAAGCTTTGATGGGCTTCAAATAAAAGAACTTTCACAAAATATGTATTTATATTGATAACAACACACACAAGATACAAATATTTCTCTCTAAGTGCTACAACACTTTTTCTCTTAATATTTCTTTTCTCACAAAGAGCTACGACTCTCAAAACATTTCTCTTTTCAAATGCTCTCTATTTTTTTTTCTCATACATATAAATGGTTACAAGAACACATATATATAGACATGCTAAAGGACTTCAAATACAATTTGGATATTTCTTACATTAATTAACTCATTCTTATCTTCAAGACTTCAAATTCAATTTGATTACTTCTTTGACTCATTCTTATCCACAAGACTTCAAATTCAATTTGCTCACTTCTTTGACTCATCTTTATTCACAAGACTTCAAATTTAATTTAGCCACTTCTTTGACACATCAAGTAACTCATCTTTATCCATTATAAAGAAGGGTTTGTATTTTCTAATAACACACAACGTAATGAACTATTTTAGAGAGAGAAGCGATACCAGGAATAAGAAATAATCTTTCTGCTCCAACCAGATCAACCTGAAAGAATAAGAAGAAACACGTTTGGTGGCAAACAAGAGGTGGCAGAGTTTTGAGTTTGAGACCGAACAAAATAAGATTAATGGCAAGAAAAAAGCGGCAGTCTTTTAGTTCGAGAGGGACAGAACAACGGGTGCTGGCCTTTTGGGTATTTTAGAATTAGGTTTTTAAACCTTTGTCATGGCAATTAAAGGAAACAAAATATTTGTCTTATGTCTGCTTTGGTTTTTCAAATTTTGAAAACAATAAACTAAAATATATTTCAACAAGTTACTTATAATAAGCTCTCTTTACAAACCTCTAAATTATGCTCCTTTTTTAATATCTCTACGCTTACTTTGCCTGCTTAGTCTTCTTCTTTTGTTTCATCTGGAGTAGTTTTCTCACAATACATTCTATATGATGCCAGATCTGGTCGTGTTCTGTCTTAGGTCTGGATCTGATATTTTTATTGTTTCAATAAATTGTTTCTTTTGAGATCTTTGGTTGTTTTAAACTTATCTAGATTTATTTATTTATTTGGGAGTTAAAATACCCCCTCCCATTCCGAATTGCCTTTGATGATCTTTCTTCCTCCGAGTGGGTATTTTGTTTTAAGGATGGTAAAATCGATCCGACCTGGTTTCTAGATTTATTTATTTATTTGGGAGTTAAAATACCCTCTTCCATTTCGAATTGTTTGATGATCTTTCTTCCTTCGAGTGGGTATTTTGTTTAAGGATGGTAAAATCGATCCGACCTAATTTTGACTCAATTTTGAACAAATTACAATAAAGTTACGAGTGAGGCTACGCCGGGTCATAAGTAGCCCAAGCTTGACTTGGTCCATTAACATCTTTAATTTTGTTAGAAGCATCTTTTTCTTTTCTTATAAGTTTCTCTCATCTAAAGGAGTTCGTATTTCTCGTGCTGTTACTCGTCACCATTTAAACTGCACGTACCCACACACCGCATGCAGTTTTTGCGCAATCTGCCTAATTATTGGTTGGCTTATTTCTGGGTTTGTCTATTGTACTCAAAAACTTATTTTAAGAAATAAAAGCCTTTTTCTGAAAAAAGAAAACTGTACTTTTAAATAATATTGGAAAAGCGATATTACATCCCCAATCAATTCAACACTTCGCTCCTAGCCGGGGACTTGTAATTTCTTCCCTAAACCAACTCAACTGATACAACCAAATACCACCCCACATAAACTGAACCCAAGTAATATTTGAAATCCTATGTGCCAATTTTATTACTTGATATCAATTTTTATAAGAAGATTTACCTAAATTCATACGCGAATACACTAAAAAGTCAATAATCGAAGAGAATACTGTATGATGGAAAATCAATAATGACTCTTTACCTTGCGGTTATAACACGACACAGAGGTCCACATAAAAGAAATATATATCATTTGATCTATTCGTTTTTTAACTTGTTACGCTGAATTGTGAAGCCAATAGACTATTGTACCCACAGAAGCCAAACAACATTAAAGAGACTAACAAGAAAAGTAAAACCATAATAAATACGACAACTGATTGCTTCCACCCCGGATCTCATACCAATTTTTAGGGTAGTTTAAAAATGACAAACTCTATCCCATCCCGCATGTAAACAAAAGCTAATAAAAGCATTGTAAAAGAGCAAATGCATCGTAGTAATAAGTTATGTTGATGGGGAACCTGAGCCAAGTTTCTTCCAAAGCTGACTCCATTCCGTCATGGCTTCAGCAGCACGAACAAAGACAGCATCTGATGGTCCCAATTGTTGCTTCACTATTGTTGCTATCTCAATCACACAATTTTCAATTGTAGTGACTGTACGAGGCAGTCTCAGAGCTTGAAAAAAGGGTACAACCTCTTCCATCTTCTTCACTCCTTCCCATTCCTTTTTCAAGCTCTCAATGGCATCTCCTCTATCTTTTCTCCACACATATGGCAGCCCAGTTTTCACACCAAAGCCAAGATGATCGCATGCCACTTTAGCACACATTCCACTCCATATATCTTCCATAGTTTCCCATCTCACTTTTCCCTCTCCTGATAATTTCAAAGCTGGAAGCAGAGCCGGCCCCACCAGCTCACGATCAAAAGCAATGTTGATTCCACTCATGGGCATCATGGCACCAGCTGGGACAGTCAAGACTGCATCCACATAACAAGAATTCCTCTGTCCTGGCTTCAGTGCCTGAGTTGGCGCGTCCAAGTCAGCTAAATTAAGCCAGAGTCCACATGACAAAGCACATTTAACTCCACTTCGGAGGCTAAAGGGGTATCCTCGAACAAAATCTGTGCCCTCGCGATAAGGGTCATACAAGGTATTAAAGAAGAAGGGAGTAGCTGGGGTACTAAGGTTCGTGATATGCTGCGTCACAGCATCTATTATGTATCCATTACTATCTTTGGCTGGAAAGCAGTCATCATCAATTGAGACAACATATCTTCTTCGGGACATAAGGAACCCAAAATACCGGCACGAGTAACCAGAGAAGAGAATGGAAGTAGACGAACCCACTAATTGATCTATGTGAGACTTAGTATAAACATCAAGGTTAAAGCCTTCTGGTATTTTGAGTTCCTCTTTTAGATCAGGGTCTTTAACAATTATCAAATGGAAACGAGAAAATATAGGTCTCCAGTCATTCATAAATGATATCAAGTCAGGTTGCAGTGCTCCTATCACAATGTCAACCTCACTGTCCTTAATACCAGCTTCAGACATCTTTCCAAACCTTAGAGTTGATAATTCAAGTCCAAGAATTTCCTCTTTCTCTTCCTCTTAAACCAGATCAAATTCAAAACTGGTGCTTAGACAACTAAGGATGTCTTAGAATTTCTCTGAACATCCTATTGAGAAAATAAAATATAAAATGAGAAATCAGACTTCACTCCTAAGCTTATTGGAAGCACATAGTTCTGCTTTTAAAAGTTTACTCACTGGTAGGAAGGACAGGTGTAAGGACAGGCTGAATATTGAGTTCTCGTATGCGTGTAATTACTGCGTCTTTCCCAGCTGAGATGAACAGATTCAAAATTTTTTGATTCAGCCTTCCAGCCTTTAATGTTCTCTACCTCAAGATGAAAACCAATATTAATACACACAGAAAGGAAATGTAGAGCAAGTAAATTAGAAAACAAAGATATCAACAAGGACGTGTAACGGATTCCTTGATTAGCTAGTCGTGTTAACATAAAAAATTATATCCATTCCAGACGCATGAAAAAAACCGAAAGACATCAGATAATAAAAAGGTGACACACATAAAATTACAGTTCACTACTAGATTATTTATTGAAATTCTTCAGCAAAAGAAATAATCATTATTTAATTAACTTCAAATAAAAAAAGAACAAAACAAGAACAATTTATCCAAAAATGGAAACTACCACCACTTTAGCACAGAACTGGTTCAAGGCCACAACAAGATGCAATCTAAGGCCTAAAGTAGATTGTTCTAGGGACAACAAGCTGCTATCTAAGGCCTAAAGTAGATTGTTCTAGAGACAAATGAAACCCTCAACTCGTTTAATTCTTCACTTTTATCAATAAATTAGCATCTCCAAACAATTTTTATTGAGATATCAGCTCCTTATGATCATTTATTATGCATTACTCATTAAGAGGTGGCAGAAATCGTACACAAGTAGCTGTATTCTGTCAGATTCATTTGTAGAAGTTCACGATACCACTTTCCAATATCTTCTGCACTTACTTATTCCATCCAACATTATCTTCTAAACTTATTAAGAATTTCCAATCCTCACTACATCACTCTAATTAATTTCTGTGACAAAAATCAAAATATTCTTTAGAACAAACTTACCTTTTCATTTATTCAGAGCAACTCACATACTATCACATCTTGGAGGTTCAACTCTTGTGGTACTAAAATTTTGTATCATGAAACAAAGCAATCCAACTGCTAAAAGAGACTTTTGGTAAACAGAATCACAATAGATTTCAGAAAGAGTGTGAATAATGGAATGTTAACTAAAAAGTGTAAAATCCATTAGTTTAAAGTGATGAATTAACACCCAATTCACTTACAAGAAATTTGGGTCACAAAATTTTGGCTGTACCAGCTTTCTCTACAGCCTAGGCTCCCTTATCAAGAACAAGGGCATTCCCTTTACATCTAGAGAAGGAAGTTGGTGGGAAGGACTTCAGTAGTAGGAACATAAAAGCATAGGGGCAGAATTGTAGGAACAACAGAAGAGGTAAACCTGTCCCTCTTAGTCTAAACTCAGATGCCAAAATCCAGCATTCCCCTGTAACTCCAGCAATCTTATAGACTCTCAAACTTCCTATGATCAACCAGATTTCATAAGACACTAACACAATATTTCCTACATCAGTAAAAGCTTAAACTTAAACTTAAAATTCTGCCTTCTTCCTTTCAGATCATACAAAAGAAAATGCGAAAAAGTTTTAACGGAAGCATTTTTTGAGCTAACGTTGTCTCCAACACAACTTCTAGTGGTAATGAATAATATAGCTTCAGATTTTGACCGAGTCACTATTTCGTGTAGCCTGTAAGTGGTTTGATTGAGATTACTAATCTATCATGGGGACGGAGAATTGAGAAAATATAAGCAGATGCATAATAAAGATTCCCACAAGCAAAATATGAAATCCAAGTACAACTTCATGTGTATATTAATTAATACAAAACATAATTAATAAGAGAGAGCACTACCGAGAAGAGATCGAGAAGAATGTGATCGGGAACAAAAGAGAGATCGGAAAAGTTAGAGAGATGAAGCACTGCAGAGTCTATTGTTAGGGAAAGTAACGTGGGTGGAGGCGGAGTTTTCATTCAATAGTGTATATATAGGGTACAGAAGGAGTGAGTGGTAAAAAAGAATTGTCGTGTCCTCCACTTGACGTTTAGAGCGACAAAGAG
The DNA here is from genome assembly GCA_027563575.1 of Erythroxylum pedicellare. Classification (NCBI taxonomy): domain Eukaryota; kingdom Viridiplantae; phylum Streptophyta; class Magnoliopsida; order Malpighiales; family Erythroxylaceae; genus Erythroxylum; species Erythroxylum pedicellare. The sequence goes on from JAOQMP010000007.1 coordinate 10,007,457, forward strand.
ATATCAGTGGACACGACGACGGGCGAGAGGGAGAGAATTACGAAGAAAGAAAGAATTAGTCAACAAAAAACAAACTGAGAGATAGGCGTAAATGGCGGACGGATGGAAGAAGGGCCTGTGCTTTCACCGTCCCCAATCCAGGCTCCTTCTCTCTTCTCCCCGCACGTGTCGCCCGCACTTTTTCCTAACATTACAATAATTAACAAACATAAGAAATATGTGTTAAAGAATATGTAAAATGTTTGTTGTATCTTATGAATTAAAATCACAATGGATTATCATTAGAATTTTAAAAAACTTTAATATATAATGATCAATGTTAATCATAATAAATTCTTTTAAAAGTATTACTTTTTAGTATTATAGTGTGTTTTCATGTGCGCTTAAAATTAAAACTTTATCTTTAAAAATGGCGGTAATAATAAAAATAAAGGTCAGTCTATCTAAGTTATATTTATACTTTGAGAACAAAAATAAGGAGTTTTGATTAGAATGAAAGCAATATAAAAATATAATTGAGAAAGAATGTGAATACGAAGGATAATAGAAGGCAAACTTTTGTCAATCTACATCTACCATTAGAATACCATACTAATATGATTATAAATCAACTTATATTTTGATATTTTTATTGTTGAAATTACTTTCTACTAGAAAGAAAATGTCCAATTAATCATAAATATTAAATGACCTAAGTTGCAAGCATTAAGATTTATTTTAGTAGCATCTTTAAGAACTAGAAAGATTGATAAAATAAGATAACACAAGCATACGCGATTGCATTTACTTCAGATTGAGCATGTTTTAGGACATAAATGTATCCTAAGCAGAGTGTCAAATTGTTTATCTTATATTGCTTTTATAAGGAGAACATGGTATACGACATAATTGTATTCTAGGTCAAGTATTTCATTATATCTCTTCTTTATGTAACATAGGTTTCCCTATATTTACCTTTTACCTATCTTCGAACAAACATACTCACTAAGGAAAATAATAACTAAGAAGCTCTTATTGATTCACTCCTTATGGCTTCAAATAGGAATACATATCACATAATAGAAATCAAAGTAAGGCTAATATCTTACAGATAAAATCCATAAGAAAACATGAACAACAATTAGTACATTAGTTTCATTTAAAATAGAGTAAAAAAATATAGTGAATTTTCTCATAAATTTCACTTTAGTCACTCAAGTATTTCAAGGTTAAGTGTTTTGCTAAGGTTCTTCTTATGCACATGCACTACTATAGGCTTGCTAATACATCAAATCTCCACTGTTTAGGTTACATGCACATGTGAATTAAAGGGTTCTTTTTTTTGTTGAAATGGGGATAAGGTAAAAGGTGAAATTTTTTTCGAGATAGTGAGGTTTAAAACCAAAGAAATTAGTACAACATTTAAAACATATATTAGGTAAAAAATTTTACTGTAAGAACCCATAATCTATATTACACATCCAAATAGTTAACAATCTCTTCATTCAATCCATCACCTAATGTTGGCCCCCAAATTTTTTCTTGATAAATAAGTATGATTGACATCAATTATCAGGTCTTTATGAACGTTTGTGGAGTTAATATTATGTTGATATTAGAAAGATTATATGATATAGGTTGATTGAATTAAAGTGTTAAGGTCATAAGAATATTCAAGGGTATTTTTGGCAAGACATTTAAGGATAAAGAACATAAGGCATATAAGGAAGGGTAAACTGGACATTGCACACTCATTAAGGGTAGGATTGGAAGATAAAAATGTGATATTACATTTAAGAGAAGGAGAAAATGTGAATTGAGGGAGAATAATGAAATTAGAAGAGAGAAAGAAGAGAGTGTCGTAAAGAAGAGAGAAAAAGAAGAGAAAACCAGTTAGGGTTTCAATTTTCTTAGCCTTCAAGAGAGATTTTAAGGTTGCTCAAGAAAAGAAAAAGGTAGAGGAAGAGAAGAGCTTCAATTTGAGCCAAAGATCTCCTTATTTGGTGAAAAATCAAAGAAATTAAGAAAGACAAGAGAAGCAAAAGTAGAGGCATTTTGAGCAAGTCTATAAGTAAGGAAATCAAGGTGGGTACATGTTTATAAGAAAGTAAATAAGCCACTACATGTTTTATTTGAATTAAGAAAGTTTAATGATTTCAGTTGCATCATAAGTGTTGCATCTATCGCTTTTTGAATGAATTAAAAATCTGCTATATGTTTGATATATGAATTATGTTGATATATAAAAGGATTTTGAAAAAGAATTTTTATGAAAAGATACATGTTTATGGAATCATGTTTTCGAAAATGGTTTTCGAAATACCTTATGTTCATGAAAAACAAGTTTCTAAGAAGTGTCATTTTGGGCAATATGTTTACAAGATGTAAAATATATAATTATGTGGGTTTGTGGTGGTCCCCTAAATTAATTCATGTGCACGTTGACCAAATTAAAGGCTTCTCTCGCCTGTTCACTAGTGGCGTGGAGCTCCTTCATGAACTTCTATAAGTTCATGACTACGCAAAACCATTATGTGGGATTGCATTAGTACGCTCTGTTCACGGTTATACAGGACTCTTATAAGAAATGTATAGTACATTCTACTTTGGATCCACCCAAACCATTCTGATGGGCTTATATGCTTATGATCTGTGAACAAGTTTGACGCATTCATGTTTTATGGTTTGTGAATTTGACTACACGATGAGAAACATTTGTTTTATGAACTCAATGAAAATTTTCTATGACAAGTAAAATGTTTTCAAAGGTTTTGCTAATTCTTCCGTTATAAACGATTATCCACAAGCTTTCAAGCTCGCCTCCTTTTTCATCCCATCTTCAGGTGATAGCTAAGAGATCGAGTGATCAAGAGCCTAAGGGAATTACTCCAAATTTGCTTATTTTTTATTTCGAGTTGGTTTTGGGAAAGCACAATGTTATAGTTACATACCAAGTTTATTTGTTTAAGAATCTTTTAATTTGAAACTTTGACATGATGATGTACTGAGGCTTGAAATGCCATTAAAGATTTGTAAAACTTTAGTCTTTTGATGTTAATGACATGTGAATGGTGCCTGGATGATGTGGGTTGAAATTAGATATACGTGAAGAAGTTATCAATTAGAGAGTTGATGATTTTGGAACATGAATATACTATGGAAAGGAAGTGAGATACTATGGAAAGGAAGATAGGAATTATAACTGATCAAATGTCATTGAAAGTGATGAGACAAATGAGTTGAGATATGAGAGTTTAATGAAGTCAATTTGGTAGCTGAATGGTTAAGTTTACGACATTCCAAGTTTGCAAAATGCAAAATTTCAAGTCTTCCATAGGGAAAATTTTGTGTTTTGACTTCAGGGGAAAATTTGGATTAATCTAGATTGAATTGGACAAATTTGTCTACTAGAAAGTTGTAGCTTAACTTTCTAGCTTTCCAACGGTATATAGTATGGAATTTTTGGATATCGGAGTAAAAAATTATGGTTCTTATAAGTGGAGATGCTCAGGAGTATAGGACGTATCATCTGGTGATGACGTGTCATTTGGTGAGGACGCTTCATCTGGTGAGGACGTATCATCTGATAAGGATGCTTCGTCTGGTGAGGACATTTCGTCTGGTGAGGATGTATTGTTTGTTGATGACGTATTGTCTAGTGAGGATGCTTCATCTGTTGATGGTGTATTGTCTAATGATGACACTTCGTCTGGTGAGGACGCTTCTTCTGGTGAGGACACATTATCTGGTGAGGACGTATCGTTTAGTGTCGTCATATCGTTTGGTTATGACGTATCGTTTAGTGTCGTCATATCGTTTGGTTATGACGTTATGACGTTACAAGTCTAACTTCCTTCAGATCGTCTAGTCACATTTTTGCCCCTGTAGATGATCAACTTTATCTTCAAGATCTTCATGAAAGTTGTAGATCTTGAAGTCTCTTTCAAACCATCCAAAGAACACCTCAATCTGAGTTCTTTAGAGAAAGGTATGATCATGTTTTCAATTCGTCTAACCCTTTGTCTGGGTTCATATGATCCTTTTGTCTGGTCCCATTTTTGACCCTGTATATGATCGAGGTCTTCATGAAAGTTGTAGATCTTGAAGGCTCCTTTCAAACCATATAAAGAACTACTTAATCCGATATCTCTACAGAAAGCTGCGTTAATTGCAAGATATCTTCTGTGTATAATTCATGACCTTCTTCTGGTCACTGTTCACCTTGTATCATCTGGTCCAATTCTGACCCTTTAGATGACAAAATCTTACTTCAATGTCCGCATAAAAGTTGTAGATATTGAAGTTCTCTTTCAAACACTCTAAGAATGACCTTGATCTGATATCCCTAGAGCAAGTTATACGTTCTGTCCTGAAATAGGTTCAATATAGTTGAGGACAGAACTTTGTTTGATTTCCTGTGGCCATAACTTTTTTATCCGACCTCCAAATGACATGAATCTTGTGTCTAAACAAACTAGAGACATAGAGCTACAAATGATCTGAAGGAATCAAACTTTAACCTAGTCCCTAAGATTTCTAATTTCTAGATGGAAATTGTTATCCGACCAATCTTTATTATCCGACCTCTAAACGAAGTGATCCTTCTCACACATTATGCTATCTCTCCACAAAAATTGGTAGCATTCTGAATTGATTGGAAAAAAAAGTTTTCATTAAAGGAAAGTGAAGAAATATGTTAAAATAGTGTGAACTGGTGTTATAAACATGCTTCGGCATTTTGAATATATCTGGATCTGTAGGGTTTCAACTAAGATGATTTTCAATATGGAGTAAACTAGAGGCGTAGGTTTGCAAATTATATGAAGAGCTCGAACTCTGATTCAGCCTCTAAAATGTTCAATATCTGGATGAAAGTTGAGTATGGAATTTTTGCTTCAGTATAAGAATGATTCGAAAAATAGGGCTTGACACTTACGGTATCAGAGAATGAAGATGAACTGAGGATGACTAATGAGGGTTAATTGGAATAACCATACATGGTAACAAGCAAAAGCACACATTTTAGGACTCTGAATGCTGGGCTTTGGAATCAAGGTCCAACATTGTTTGGTATTAGAGCCCAGAATTAAGATCTTCTATGGGCATTTTTGGAAATATGTACAAAGTTATATGTATTTTGACTTGTTTTAGCATACAGAAGCAACTGATCCTTAGTCAAGAAGCATATGTATAAGTTACACGCATGAGTAATTGTTAAGAGTTTGACCTGATAGAAATAGTAAGAAGAGAATGATGATCTGGCAAAAGGTGAGAAAATGAAAGTTTGTGGATATTACGTGGTCCGATATGATTGTCATAGATTCAGTATTTCTGATTATATTAGTGAATATGGTGACAAAATTTTGTTGTGAATATGTACTTAAATTGATATGGATGTGAATATATTATCATGGATTGTTTGAGGAAAATAGCTAGACAAGTAGAAATTATGAGATTAAAGTATACAAGTAGAATGTAATGAAAACAGAAATTGTTATGATCTTAAGAAGATGAAATTGGAACTAAAGTGGTTGTTTGATTAATATGACAAGAGTTATGATCCACCATAACAACGTGTTAGTGGAATTGAGATTAGAACTTTATGATGATTATACATCTATAATTTTGAATTGATTGTGAATATATGCATGTACAATGTAATGAAAGATAATTGGAAGATGAGATAAATGATAGCGACATATATACAAGTTTAAAAAGGTTAAGTTGAATTGTTATTATGAGTACCTATCCAATAATGGGATCATCATATCAAGTGAGAATATTGATCACATATGTGTTATATAGGAAGCAATCTATGACTTATTGGATAATTGTTAGTCAGAGTTCCCATAGTTTAAAGTCTAAGAGGAACTAGAGTAACATATACAAGTGCTTATAATGATCAATCGGGGATAGATTGAGATTGTTGATGAATGTATTACAACCATAGGAAGTTAAGTTTGCAAATCAATTGAAATATGTGGAGAAACTAGTATGAATAAGCAAACATTAGAAAATTCAATATGAAATTAGAGGAAATCGAATGAATTGAGAAATCATTCCAGAAAGGAAGTCAATTGGAAAATTGAAAATGACATAAGACAATGTTACCTTATTGAGGAAATTAGAACTAATCAGGGGGCACATGGAGTTTGATAATAATTGTTTGAGTTAACAATTACCCCGACAGTACTATGGTATTGAATATTTAAGCGATCCAAGAAAAAATTTGATGATGTATTAAAGGTATTTGAAAAGTTTAGAAGAATAGCTTGAATACGTGAAGAAAAATATGTAAAGCGTATGAGTAATGAAAGTAAAGAAAATTTTAAGGAATTATGCTGATATTAATTATATCGTATGGATTTGAAGATTTATAGTTTTGGATAAAATCCAATGCAACATGATAAAGTGATATCACATATAGTGAGACAACTAAAAGTCCTATGAGTTGACTATCTGATACATGATTTAGAGCTACTATAGTAGTGATTGCTCTGATAGTTTGGAGACAGTATATGTATAGGAACATCTTGAATATATATATATACATGTATAGATCATTAAAGTTTGAGGTAATTATTGAATTGAGAGAATTGAACATGAGACTGAGATAATGAATATAAGTACTGAAAGACTATGATGGTACAAATGAGTATTTCCTAGTAAAGTTAGTGTTGTATCTAATACAGTGAACAGAAATCCCAATAATAGTGAAGCACGAATTCAGATTTTGAGGTCATCAAATCTAGTGCAAAAAGGGAGCATAGAATGTGGAGTTAAATTTTGGGCAAATCAAAATACAAATTGCTATGGAATTGAAGATCAGTTTCATATGAAAAGATTAACCAAGCCCAAATTGAGGATTCAGAAATCAAAAATCTTATTGAGAGATTGAAAACAAATCTGAATTTTGGGATCAAATAGGAAAAAAGGATACATTGTGATTGAAATAAGAAGTATATGTACCAATAAAGATGATTGAGCAAAGAGATTATTAGAAAAGTACAAATGGTAACGTAAGTTATATATCCTAGTAGGAATACGCTGGGACATCATTTAACGACTAAGAATGTCGAATCAAGTAATTGGACGTTTGATATTACCGACGGTCTTAACTGTCAAAGATATGCTTAAGGATTATAACTTGATGTTCATAGGAACATGAGATCAATATATATGTCTCTTTGAACTTAAGCATCACAATCATGGTCCTAGTGATTTCATTATAATGTTGTATGAAGAGTTAGATGATAAAAAGAGTCGTTTGCTTTTGTATTGTGATGATTAAGGCCTAAAAAAATGGTTGAAGGACAGAATTGATGGAGATGTTACTGATAGGTGAAATTGATCAATATTATAACTTAAGTATTCAATAAGGATGAATGAGTTAGGTGGATCAACACCCAAGGTATGGAATATAGTGAGATAGACATAAGAGTTAAGTGTATTAACACTGCACTGATGTGAATTATTAAGTGAAAGTTAAATTTATCTCTAAAAGTATCACCGTGACAAGGTGTGCTCAAGCAAGGAAAAAGGATTAGCTAAGCCCGACATGAACATGTTTGTATGAAATAGTTATGAGAAGTGATACTGAAGAAAGACATCTTAGATTCGTAATGTGATAAATGTGAGTATGTTAAGAATATTGATATGACATGATATTGGTGTTATCTACACAAGAAGTAGAAAATTGTGAGTAATCTAAAGTATATTAAGGGAACATATAAGATAATTTGGTATCTGAATAAGTCATGGAAGGATTGATTGAATCTGTTAACTAGGGTGTTTTGAAAAAAAATGATTTAAGTGATGAAGTTAAATGGAAAACAGAGAAGCACAAGAGGAAGCATGTTGTTGGACCCCGTAGTTTTCTTGGAAGTTAGAACTATTAAATGAGAAATTGTTAGTAATTATTTATGAGTAAAGAAAAAGGGGTAAATGAAGTAGAAGAGGTGATCTTAGTATAAGATAGGTTACGATAAAATCTGTAATCAAAATTTGGAAGATGATCTGGAAAATGTAATAGTAGCATGTTTACTGAGTATGCTTCAGTCTTTTACCTATAACTTTTTCTCTAGTTTTCCAAATGCCATGATTCTTGATTTGGATTAAACTATAAAGGGATGGTTTCATGAAGACGTCAAATTCAAATTATGTCTTTAAGAGTCTCAAAATCTGACCTAAAATTGAAAACCTGGGTTGCTTTTGTGAAAATTCATCGTGGAAAACTCCTTGCTTCGCTGCTGCAAACTTGAAGGATTTGGCTAGGATTCCTCTTGGGTAAAGTTCACCGCAGACAACTCTAGGTTTCTCCGTGGTGAACTTGTGAATTTTTTGCGAGAATTCCTCTCTAGAGGAGTTTGAACTTTTCTCTGCACTGAACATGTTTTGATATTTTGGGCATAACTTTTTCTGTAGTGATCAGAATGAGATGATTTCTGATTTGGAGTAAACTAGAGACATAGGATACAAAGTGTATGATGAATTCGAGTTTTAATTCAGTTTATAGGAGTTTAAATTTTTTAATGGAACTTGAGCATAGAGTGTTGGTTTAGCATAAGAATAGTCCAAACATGTTTAAGGTATACTTTCAGATTTCTAAACCAAATTGAATGATTCTGGTGTCATTAGAAACTTAAGACAATGTGGAACATTTTTCTAGAAGTAAGTGTTATGAAATTTCTTCATTTACCTGATCAGAATAAGGAGTTAAGATGTTAGTAGTTGATCCATAAAAAGGGGCAAAATTGGGAGAACCAATTAAATGAATGGTAAAAAGGGAAGAGCAAGCACAATGAGATATGATTTAAAAGAAGAATAGGAAAATCGTGGGAGTTAGAAAAGATAAGAGAAAGTTGTGAGAAGAGAGGAGAAAAGAAAGAAGAGTGCATGGAGGCTAGGGAAAAAGGAGAAAGAAGGAGAAAGAAGAAGATTTGGGCTAAACCTAAGGTAAGTATCATCTTTCTTCTTGCCTAGTAGAAAAACAAAAGGGATTAGAGTAGAGAATGAGTTTGTGTAGGAAGAACGAGGAGAAACTGTAGATGGATTTTTATGGATTTCTAAACTAGGTTTTGGTTTTTCCAACCTAGATAGACTATAGGTAGGTTAAGCCTAAGCCCAACTTAGCATTTATTTCATTTTTGTGATTTTTGAAGTTTTATGAATTTCTATGGGAATGTTGTGTTGAATGAGAATTTGATTGTTTGAAGGAGACCAAGGAATGGCAATCCAAGATCAAGATGAAAGGCAAGCTTGACTTGGATTTTTGTAAGTAAATAGGTGGGTAATATATTTATGGTTATTATGCCATATGGGCAAGTTTGTCTTATTGGTGAATATATGTTAAATTGTTTGAGTTGAATGCATGTGTATGGTACGTTAACTTGCTTGATAGTGAATTATTGTGATTGTTGAAAATGCATTGTGATGTATGAATTTTGATCAAGTTATGCCATTGAGACATGTCATGGCATTTTGTATGAATGAAAAGAAGAAAAAGCATGAAAGTATGAGCATATGATAAAATGATTTGAGCATGATTATGTGCTTTTGTTTAGGTGAGAGTGGAACCATTCTGTTCATCACGTGCAAGTTGACAAAAGCCTTCTTTCGGTTGCCCGCTTGTGGCATATTAGCTTCGAAATGGACTCATTCTGTTCATGGTGTAAACTTCTGTTTCTCCATTATGTTTTCATGGAATCCTTGAGCCATTTGTTGTGCATTGCATCTTTAAATTGTTAAGTATGATACATAATTGAATGTTATGTTCTGATGCTTAAATGTACATGATACGTTTCAAGTGATAACATCCTTGATTATGAATATTTGAGTTAGAATTTGTGGATGATTTATTTGCTAGCTAAAATAAGTTATAGATGCATATGAATGAATAAATATGTATATGCTTGAATTGTATGGCTCATTTACAATGGCTATAAATGTATAAGCCATTGAGCTTCACAGCTCACCCCACTACCCTCCACTTCGCAAGTGAAGAAAAAACAGAACAAGAGAATTATGAAAATTGCAAGGAATTTGGCAACTCCAAGATAGCTATATTTAGTAATTAAGTTAGTTTAAAAACTTTTGGTATTTAGAATCATATTAAGCATAAGCATTCAATTGTATCATGTGCATTTTGTATTCTGTAATAAGTCAATGGTGTGGATTTTGATATGTAAATAAATTTTTTCAAACTCTTTGATTTAGTAATGAAATGATCAATTAAAGAAGTTTTGTTTGTATATGTTCATAGTTAATTTCTTTGTTAAAATAGTTGTGCTATAAGGATTGTATAAATATATGTATGTTTTGTGTTGAATGTTGGTGGTCTGGGTTTTATTCGAAGGTCTCGCCATGGCAAGGCCCAGAGTACTCCGCGGCGAACCTTTCTCGAAGGGTTTTTGCTTTAAAATTTGAGGGACTTCATCACGGCGTACTTTTCTCAAAGGGTCATTTTGCTTGACCTTTATATTTTGCCGTGGTAAAGCCAGACTTTAGCGGCAGCAAACCCGGCACTAAAATTTTTTAAAGCTTGAAATTTTTGAGAAATCAGAGCCTCTTCATAGGTACCGTGACCCAGGGGCCAACATTGTTCAATATCAGAGCGATAGTTAGACTTTGGAAATGGGGTCCAACACTAAGACTGATGAGCATTTAATAAGTCACGGATCACTTACTATATCATCCCTGAATATATAACATATATGTGCTAATAACATCACTTGTCAAAGTAGGCATATTATCAGATATGCATTAACAATAACAAATCAAGTTAAGCTTGGGGGATTTTACTTATGTCGTTCTCATTTATCTCCTCTTCCAATCATCATTTATTTCATCTTACATATGTATATTCACAATCAATTCAAAATTATAGAGG
>JAOQMP010000007.1:10028047-10054117 GCA_027563575.1 Erythroxylum pedicellare
CCTTAACTTCTATTTCTCACCTGAAGGAATTTATTTCCAAAAGAATTTATACTGAAGACATTACTCATCTATTCAAACTTATTGAGGAAAAACAAATAGAGGAGGTGTTTTTCAAGATGAATGGAATGAAAGCTCATGGACTTGATGGATTGAATGTTTATTTCTTTCACAAATCCTAGGAAGTGACAGGCCATCTTGTGAAAGATGTAGTATTTGAATTCTTAGCAACAAGTGCTCTCCTAAAGGACGTCAACAAGACCTCTCTATGCTTGGTCCCTACTATGTGCTTAATTGATTATATGTAATATAGTAAGTTTTTATACTTTTAGTTCATTTTTTACTTATTAATAATATTTTTATTTTTCATAACTATTATTTTAAAATAAAGATAGTGGTGGAGATTATTAGGTGAAAGTGCTCTAACATTGATAAAACTCTCTATTAGATTACTCAGTCAAATAGCTTTTGCATTAAGTTGTGAATGTAATTGGAGCATTTTTTGACGTATTCATATAAAGAAACGAAATGTTTGGAATATTAAAGACTTAATGACCTCGTTTACTTTATTTATAATTTGAGAATGAAGGTGATTCTTAAATATATTCGCAGAACCACAACTTATCTCTGAATGAGGTTAGTTATCCTACTTTTCTTTAGATATCACTTTATAGATAGGCACACCTTAACCTTTGTAGGTGACCACGGCTCCGTTCTCTGTAGCCACAACTCGATATCAACTTCTATCCTCTAGCACCACCTAAAATTATCAAACCAATTTCGAGAAGAGCAACCCAACCTTAACCTTAGATCTGCTTTGATTCAGCTTTCCTCACCATTTCTCCATTTCGAGCTCCTTCTTCTCCATCCATCTTTCTCTTGTATCCTTCTAGCATCCATTGATGTCAGTGCTTTCCCTACAAAACAAAACATAATTAGACTTCCATTTAGATTTTAAACTATTAAATTATATTGGAGACATATTTTCCTTCTCTACCCTCAACCACCCCATTTCCCTCTTCTCCCCATTCATCTACTTCTCAACTTGCAATGCCCTTTGCACTCACTCTTCTTCCCTATCTCACTCGACAAATCAAACTATCCCACCCCTAGCCTCTATAGTTCCACCTCCGCCTCCTAAGGCTTCTGCTCCATTTGACAGTATGTATCAATATAATAAAGGGGCTAAAAAGACTTGGAAACAGGTTGTGGATGATAATTCTGACTCTTCCTTGATCTACTATCCACCAATAGAGATTGAAGACAAGCTAATGGTGGCTTCAATTATAGACATACTGCAAGAAGGAGCAAGGACTTGGGACGCTGCACTCATTAGTTTTTTAATGGATAAAAGGCCAATTTTTCTTATGATACAAGCTTGGACCTAGAGAAATTGGAAAGGCAGAGGTATAATGGAAGTTATGCTAACTGAGGAAGGTAACATAATCTTTACCTTCTCCTCCAAATTGGACGCTCAACAGGTAATTGAAGAAGGCCTTTAGCACATCTCTTAACTTCCTTTATTTCTTCAAAATTAGCAACGGGCATGGAATTAGAGAAAATTATATTGAAAAACATTCCTATAAGGGTGAATATCTACAATATTCCTTTATAATATTGGACAAGTGAGTATGTTAGCTAGTTACTTGGGAAAACTGATCTGTATGGATGAAAACACTGCGTTGAGAAAACAGATTGGATTTGCACGTCTATGTGTTAGTATGGATATTTCTAAGGAAATGAAAGACAACATTCCTATCCTAAGGTTGGCCGATGGGCATTCTCTTAGAGAAGACAAGGTTTTGGTTACATACCAATGGAAACCTTCCCTAAAACCACAAGGCAAAGAATGGAAACTAACGGGGAGATTTTTCATTATAGGAGACTATTGGGAGGTGATGGCATTGGAGAAGCTTAATTCTGTAGATAACAAGGAGCTGAAGAAAGCTAAACATGTGTTAGATAACTATGAAAGCCTTGGTAGGTTAGTTCAAGCTGAAAGGGAACTACCTACAAAAGGTGAGAGTGCCCAAGTTAACAATTTTCCAGATTCAGTTTAATTAGTGAAAATTCAACAGCAAACTTTGAGTGCCTCAAATAAACTATTAGGGAACTAGGGGAAAATGAAAGGAAATTAGTGGGATAAATCCTTGTCATAAATACTTGGAAATCGAACTAACTGTGCAAACTCAGTAGTTGGAAGAACAGTAGAGAGGAGCCACCCAAGAGGAACAGTTTGAACAAGTAAACCCTCATAACAGCAACAGGAGTAGTAAGAAAGGCTCTAAAGGGAAAAAACAACCTCATATAACCATGATAGTCTGGAATGTAAGAGGAATAAACAACCCTTTTAAGCTTAATGTGGTAAGGGATTTGTTCTGAAGGAAAAGCCTATGTTATTTTGTTTATTGGAAACCAAAATTAGGGAAGCAAACCTAAATAAATTAAGTTGTTTGGGTAGCAAATGGTAGTTTCCCACAAACCATGAATGTCATGCCTATAGAAGGATTATTATTGTTTACGATGGAGATATTTTGGAAGTGAAAGTTCTAGAAACCAGCCAACAATTTATCAACAAAAAGTTTTACTTCAAAATGGAAAACACTTATGCTTTAGCAATGTTTGTCTATGGTTTTAACATAGTATTTCAAGGAAAGGATTTATGGACTTCCCTTTGAAGACTCAAAGCTTCAGTTGTAGGCCCATAGTTAGTTATTGGGGATTTTAACGCCACTCTATACAGATTAAAGGCGGAAGGGAATTATAACCTACTCAACTACACCTTTGATTTGTTTGATTACATGCAGGATATAGAATTAACAGATTTAAAATCTGAAGGTTATAGGTTCACTTGGTCAAATAAACAAAGTTCTAATTGGTTCATTCAGAAAAAGCTAGATAGAGCTATGGTGAATATGGAATGGTTAACTATTTTTTCAGAGAGTTCAACAAATTTCTTATACCTAAAAATTTCTGATCGTACCCTTATCAAGATGAATAATTTGTTTAAAATGATTAGAATTCATCATCCTTTTAGATTAAACAATTTTCTGATTAATGTGGAGGGCTTTCAAGAAGCAATTACAAAAGGTTTGGAATATGAGATTTATGGTACTAAGTAGTTTATGGTGAATTTGGAATGGTTAACTACTTTTTTAGAGCGTTCAGCCAATTTCTTATACTCGGAAATTTCTAATCATACCCCCATCAAGGTGAATAATTTGTTTAAAATGAATATAATTCCTCACCCTTTGAGATTCAACAATTTTCTGATTAATATAGAGGGAGAAGCAATTACAAAGGGTTTGAAATATAAGATTTATAGTACTAAGTAGTTTATTTGTTTGCAAAAGCTCAAGGCTAGTGAACAGGAATTGAAGATGTTAAATTTAAGGAGAGGTCAGAATTCCACAAAGGAGATAGAGAAAGCAAGAAGCAAGCTATCGATAATTCAAAAATATTTGGCAACTAGTCCAACTGATTGCAATCTAGCTATAGCCGAGAGAGAAGCACTTAAGTCCTACTTACAAATAGTGGATAATCATTGTTTTTTATTTAAGCAGAGGGCCAAAATTAATTGGATAAAGGATGGGGATAGATGTATAAAAGTTTTCTTTACTTCAGTGACTACTAGAAGAAATGTCAACAAATTTACCTCTATAAAATTCGAATATGGGGAAACTTTATTTAGGCAAGTTAAAATTGCTAAGGGAGCTAGGAATTTTTATCAAAATCTCTTAAACACAGAAGGTCGTTCTACAGGTAATGGAGTGGATCTTAGCCAATTTGTTACAACCAAGATTCCTAAATATAAAATATCTTTGCTAATTAGACCTATCATAGATTAGGAAATAGAGAAGGTGGTTTTTAATATATATGGCTCAAGGCCCCAGGTCCAGATGGCTTGAATGGTTTTTTCTTTCAAAAAACCTGGGGAAATATTGGGAGATTCGTTAAAGATGCTATACAGGAGTTTTTCCAAAATTGTGTCTTACTTAATGAGATTAACAAGACCTTCCTATGTTTAATCCCTAAAAGTCCTAACCCGGCTACTTAGAATGATTTCAGACCTATATCATGTACTAATTTTCTTTATAAGATCATCGCCAAGGTTTTGGCAAATAGGTTGAAAGATGTTCTTCCCTTACCTATTCCTTATTTGCATGGAGGTCCTCACCCTTATATTGAAACATAACACTTCATCTGATTCCAACTTTAGATACTATTCTAAATGTAAGAAGCTTTCATTAACTAGCTTATATTTTACAGATGATCTTATTCTTCTAAGTAGAGCAAATGCTCCTTCAGTTTCTCTACTGATGAGTACTCTCTATAGTTTTAAGGAGTTGTCTAGACTGAGTATCAAATTTCATAAAAGCTATTTCTTATCATCCAAAAGTGTTGCTCACCTATCAAATTCTTTGTCATAAGCAATTGGCATGGAAAAGCAAAATCCCCTCTCCTATATTTGGGCATTCCTATCTCTTCCAGGAAACCAAGATTTTGAGAATGTCTTACTTTAATTAAAAAATGCATAAAAAATTGAAGTTTTAGACTAATAAAACCCTGTCCTATGGAGGTAAACTTTAGCTTTTGAAGTCAGTAATTATGTTAATGCAAGTTTACTGGTGCTCTTACATCTTCCTCTCTAAAGGACTTATTAAACTGTGGAAAAAATGATGAAGTAGTTTTTATAGGGTAAAAGAAAAGGTGATAAAGGAATTGTAAAAGTGAATTGGAAGCATACTTGTCAACCGAAGGAGGATGGTGGGTTAGGTTTCGAGTCAACTAACAAGAACAACAAATTTCTAATGATTAAGAGAATTTGGAGAATCCTAAGTGAAAAACAATCATTGTGGCTTAAATGGATTCACATCCATATATTAAAAGGTGAGAGTTTTTGGACTCTATGAATTAAAGACAGTTACTCTTGGTTCTTCACCAAATCCTCAAGTTGAGGGAAGATGTTAAGTAGCATACTACATGTCAAATTGAGGCAGGAGATAAAATCTCTCTCTGGTATGATAACTAGATAGATCAAGAGCCTTTAATTCATAATTAGTTGGTAAGATCATTGCTGGGAAGGTTCTCTAAGAGAGCTAAGCTTCACGAGATAATTAGAAATGACAATTGGTTGCTTTCCTCAAAAGAATTAAGACTTTTGCCCATTCCTCAATACAGAAGCCTCAGGGAGAATGATATATACTTATGGGATGGGATTTTTGTATCAAAAATCACTAATAAGAAAGCTAAAAAGTTGTTGGATAGGGTAGTTACAAGATTAGGGTGGTGTTCCCTAACTTGAAGCAAGGCTCTCTAACCTAATGCCAAATTTCTTCTTTGGCTAACTATATTGAATAGGCTCAGCACTATGGATAGACTGAAATTCGTATCCTCTTCTAAACATTGTATTCTTTGCGACCTAGAGTAGGAGACTAAGGATCGTTTGTTCTTTGAGTGTGGTTTCTCTAAAGAGGTGTGGTTTAGAATATCTAGTTTATGTGTCACTGGTAGAGGTATGGTTTAGAATATCTAGTTTATGTGTCACTGGTACTATTTGTTCTAGTCTCGTAGATATATTACTAGAGATATCTCAACTGCATATCTCTAAATATGATAAGGAAATATTTATGATCACAGTTGCAACTTATCTTTAAACATTTTGGAAAGAGAGAAACAATCGAAGGTTTAAAGGAATAGCTAACAGCCTACTCTCTCTTATAGAACTCTCTACTGCTAATATTAAGGAATCATTGATTATAAATTAGTTGGGACAACAGTGTAGTAGAGGACTGGCTCTCTCTTAGAGAATATAGTCCTCAATGTTTACTTATAGACCCTAGACTTCATCAGTGGGTTCTCTCTATTTGGGATACAGTAAAGAAAATAGTGCTACCATGCATAGTAGTTTCCTAAGCAATTTAAACATATTTTCAAAATAACCAACTTAGGAAAGAAGGAGAGAAATGAAGATTAAAGTGAATCTGACTCACGTGTAGATATTCGAGAGCATCTTGGCATTCCTCTTCCAGATCTACTACCTCACCAGTCAAGTGTCTTAAAGGAAGGTCCTCTGTTCATGTTGGCATACATATTGTAGACCCCTAATATTCAAAATGAAGCTTGTTACTCTTTAGAGATCCACAAATCCTATAGAATTTGATCTCCTACCTGTGATGAATTTCTCTTCGAGCCTAGAGATGGATTGAAGAGACGCTGCACCGCCATCGTCATATCGCAACATCCAGAGCTTTCCCTCCCAATTAAGTAATCGACTGAAGATTCTAGAAAAATGGGGAGAGCTTTACCCTAATTACTAATACATTGTCGCACTACTTCTCCCAATTTTGGTTTCAACGTTGTCGTTTTTTTTTTAATGTTTATCGACGTCGTTTTAACTAACGAAGGGGAGTCACTGTCCTTAGTTGTAAACTAAACTTTTTCTTTTTAATGAATTTTTTAAATTCTCAAAAAAAGAGAATGAAGGACAGATATTTGATACTTTTGTTTTTATTTCATTAATTTTATTTATATTATTGACTTTATAATTTCTCTATTATGTATTAAAAGTGCAAATTAAGAAGGGAATTTAAGATCTATTTGATATTAATTGTATTGAACATAATGTTTTTTTGGATCGAAGAAGAAGAACCATTATCTGATCTTGATTATAATAAACTTAAAAAGACGATTTATGAAAAAAAAATGCATTTGTCATAATGAATGAATCAAGAACATTCATTGAAGGTCAGTTCATATCTTATTTTGATCATATTTAAGTTTAAAGTATAATGGTTTACAAATTTACAATTGAGAATAATTCCAATAGCTTACTAATTTGTAATTGGTTTGAATGCAATAGAAGAAGTTGTTGTAAATACTTTAACTAAAAGTGCAGCGAGTCTTTAAAGAATGTTGGAGGATTTTGAACTTTTGACGATGATGAGACATAACATCCTTTAGAAATGCAATTTTAATTTTTATTGTTATTTTAAGTTTTATATTAGACTCAATTTATTATCAGTTCATTATATAATAATAAGCATTGGTATTTACTTACTTGTATAATTTTCACTTCTTATTTATTATATATCGTCATATCGCAACTAAAAATCCATCGTCATATCGCAATCTTAAATATTTCTTTTGATCGATTCGATATTCGATTCAATTTTTAAAACATTAATAATTATTAAATATCTAAACTAAACTCAAGTGATATGAGAGTAAGAAAGCAACATAAAGCCGTAAAATAGCATAATCAATTTAGTTTCCGGAGTAAACTATTTTTTGGAGAAGAATATATTTGTTCACTACATCAAAAACTAATATTTGTAGCGTCGCGTGCGTATGACGGCAAGCTGTCACAGAGATGGTCATGCCTTTGTCTTAAAATCCTTAATTTATTTGGTTTTAAGAAATTAATGTTGTCGGTAGTCCCAGTATACGATTTAGAGAGCTTTCAAAAGAGTTCGATGACCTGACCACCTCGGTTGGATTAAAACAATCACAAAAATCACATTCCTTGCTTCCGCGAGATTCTAACTTTGCATCATTTGCTTTGTAAACGCAAGTTTCTGATTGCAGTCCCTGTCCAAACGAAACTACAAAATAGAAAAAGACAAACCTTGGTCGGTCCTGTGGTTTATAAAGACACGCACCCGGAAAAAGTAAGCCCACCCTTGTGTAGATTCGTGTCTTGAAGAAGTCACTGTGACATTCTTCTCTAATGTGAATCAGAAATAGATGGTGAAAGATGACTACTTTATGTCCCAAAAACTCGATCACCTATAATGGGACGCAGTGCGCTTGCCCACCTGGGTTCCTGCTAAATCGAACTACTACCAGCTGCGGATTGTTCACCGCAAGCTCCGACATCGTAACTAATACTGGTGTTGATTACTATACCTTATCTTTTCCCGAAACCATCTTCGCTTTTGATTCCATCAGGAAGTTTACTCAGTCTCAGGCAGTTTTCTTGGAGGCAACGCTAGTTATGCTACTTTCTTGGCTCGTCTTTTGCTTCTTTTTGAGGTTTCTGAAGCTTGGAGATGGAAGGAATATTTGGTTCAAGATCAGGTGGTGGATCAGTCGCTTGGATATTTGCTTTGCTACTAGGCACTGGCTGGTTAGTTGATTGTTCATTTGGCTAATATTTTAGCTTATTTGATTTTACTGCTGCTTTTTGTCTTTATTTATTGTAATTTTGTCCGTTTTTCTAAGTTTACTTTTTCCCATGGACCAATAAAAAATTTGTCTAATATTCACGTATTTTGACATTGTAATTCTTTATCATATTTAGACTCCATGGGAAATCAAATGTACTTTATAGAGAAACGAAAAGGTCAAAGATCAATCTTAAGTCTTGTTACTGTATATCTATGAAGGAACAAGAAATCAGCAAAAAGCAGTTGTATCTTAAAACTTCGAAAAGAGAAAGTTCCATTACTCAAAATTGTAAATTGTATTGATGTTTTCTGTTAAATGCACAGCAAAATAAGGAGGTTTCTAACTTGCTTAGAAACAAGAAATTGTTTGTTTGATTTTCGACAACTAGAGAAGAGCTGACCATAGAAAAAAGAATCAAATGCATCAAGACTTCATCGGGGGAGTATTTCAATTTAAAAGTAGATCCATCTATTAAAATCTAATTAACATGCTTTGATGGATTTCTAAATACATTATCATTCTTAACATTTTCCTGATGCTGCTTTTGACTGCCAGAAAGATGGTTGGACTTTAACTTGCTAGAAGCATGAAACTTGTTGCTTTGTTTTTCAACAACTTAAAGGAAAGCTGGTATATTGTGAAAATATTACAACAGCACTTCTTGCAGAACATGCTAGTGATATAGACTTAGGTTTAGCGTCCTAATCGTATATTGTTTCAAAGGTAGAAACATGTGTAACTATTTAAATAGCATGAGTTAATGGAATTTTTTATACAGTTTTCATCATTTTTCCTTAGTATTGGCTTATGCTGTAAGAAAATGATTAGATTGAATCCACTGATGCATCTATGAATGTTTTGTGAATCACAAACAGGGTTGCAGCTTGAGAATTGTAATTTAGAAGAGAAGGAATTGTATTTCTTGATGCATTATATACAAAATTAGGGTCATATATATAAATATATTAATACTAATTAGGGAATGTAATCCATATAATCAATGGATAGGTTAATCAATTCTACAATCTGTATCTTACCATAATTTTTAACACTCCCCCTCAAGTTGGAGCATAGATATTAATCATGCCCAACTTATTTACAAATATAATGAACTAAAACACCATTTAGGGATTTTGTGAAAATATCTTCGAGTAATTCTCCAATTTTGCCATATCCTGTAGAGTTTAAGTTTTGGTACACTTTTTCACGACTAAAGTGATAATCAATTTTAATATGTTTAGTTCATTCTTGAGATACATGATCATAAGCAATACGTAAAGCAACTTGATTATCACAACACAACTTTGTTGATATTGAGGCTTTTAGAACAATTTAAGATAATAGTTGATATATCCCTATTATCTTATACATTGATTGTGCCATAACTTTGTATTCAAATTCTGCACTAGATCTAGATATAACATTTTGCTTCTTACTTTTTCATAAATCTAAATTTCCTTCAACAAAGACATTGTAGCCAGTAGTAGATTTCTGATTGAGCTTAGAACCTGCCCAATCAACATTTGGAAAACATCCGATGTGATTTTTTCCATGATTTTCATATACTATCCCTAGTCCAAGAGCTCCCTCTAGGTAACACAAGATCCATTCTAGGCACTCCAATGATGAACAGATGGAGAAGACATGAATTGACCTACAATAGTGACAGAATATGCAATATTAGGGTGAGTTATTATAAGATAGTCTAATTTTTCATTCTATCATCTATGCTTTTTAGAGTCTTCAAGCAGGTTAGATAGTCTAATTTTTCATTCTATCATCTGTGCTTTTTAGAGTCTTCAAGCAGGTCTCCATCTTTGGTGAGTTATAAATTAGGGGGCATTGGGGTATTGCATGGCTTAGCTCCCAACTTTCTGGTCTTAGTTAATATATCAAGTACATATTTCATTTGACACTAAGAAAATGCCTTTCTTGCTTCATGTTACTTCTACTCTCAGAAAATACTTCAAAGCTCCTGGATCTTTTATGTGAAATTGATTGTGAAGAAAGAATATTAATAATGAAATGCCATATAATGATGATATCATCTCTTCCAATAATGATGATATCATCTATATGCATAATAAGGAGAATAATCACATATGCAGAATGTTTATAGATGATTCATTGATCCAATTTGCACTTATTTATTCCATACGTTTTTAGTGCTTGACTAAATTTTCCAAACCAGGCGTGTGCACTTTGTTTCAAACCATGCAGGGGCTTTCAAAGACGACAAACTCTACTATAATCCTCCTCAGCATGTTGCTTAACACTTCATCTTGGAGGTCAACATGTAAGAAGACATTTTTGATGTCTAATTGATGTAATGGCCTATCATAAGTAGATGTGATAGAAATGAATAGATGATTAAAGGTTAGCTTAGTGAGAAAGTATTAGAATAATCTATACCATAAGTCTAAGCATGACCTTTTGCTATAAGTCATGCTTTAAGCTCAGCCACTAATTCGTTAGAATTGATTTTGATTGCAAAAATCCATTTATATCCAATAGCTTTCTTTTCGATAGGTAAGTTCACTGAATCCCATGTACCAATAGCATCTAAAGCATTCATCTCTTTTACCATAGCATTAATGCCAATTAGGATGAGATAAAGCATCATGAACAATTTTCGAGAGAGACATAGAGTCATGTGAGGCAACCAAAGAACATGAAGAGGAGGACAAATAATCATTAGAAACAAAAGAGGAAATAGAATAAGTGCATTGACGTTTACCATTGCAAGGGCAATTGGAAGATTATTGGATGTTGGATTTGATGTTGAAGAGTAAATAGGTGTAGAACTTGTATTAGGATGATTTCGTCTATGGGAATGGACTAAATGGATAGGTGGTTGTTTATGTGTAGAGATATATTAGTAGTCTAATAGGTGATCTCTTCAACTAACAGATGATCATCATCCTCCTTTTGAGGCATTGAAGAAGTAGGGAAGAAAGGAATGTGTTTGAAAAAAAGTAATATCGGCAAACACAAGCTATTTCTTAAGAGTTGGATAATACTACCGATATCTTTTTTATAATCAAGAGTAGCGCAAACATATACATTTTGAAGATTTAGATATAACTTAATGGCCTAAGGACAAACTTCACATATAAACAAATATTGCCAAAATTTTGGTGTGTAAGAGAGAACAAGGATTTAGTAGGGGAAAAAACATCATAAGGAATCTCACCAAGAAGAATAGATAAAGCCATACAGTGATCAAAAAATGGGTTGTGGAGACCACATCGGCCCAAAATGGTTTGGGAACATTCATTTGAGTGCTCTAGCAGTTTCAAAGAGGTGACGATTTTCTCTTTCAGCCACACCATTTTGATCAAATAGTGCTCTATCAACATTATTTAGGGTATGATCAATCCTACAATCTGTATCCCATCCCTAATTTGTGACAAGAATTAACTTAGTGGATGCAACAAGAACTCTTCTTTTGGTTTCAAATGTAAATGTTTGGCTTGAAAAACAAATTGTCCTTTACTAGTATTATAGTATTTTATGGGCTTCTAGACTTATAATATCCATAAATATACATGAAATTGTATTACAATAACGGGTGCCATTGATGACAGTTTGAAATTTTTGTAATACTTAGTTTGCTCCTTTAAATTTTTTTGTAAGATGTAGCTGGTTCCTTAACTATTTTGTATGTATAAGTTGTATATTGATATAAAAGGACACTAAACATGGTGGTTTCCTTCTTTTTAGCTAGACACTTTGCTTATTGCAGAAAAGTAATATAGGATCCCCAAAAGGCACCTTATAAGGAGGGGACTCTTAGGATTCTTATGCCCTTAATTCTAATGGATGTGGGATATCTTAATAATACCTACCTCACGGCTAGGAATGGAGATTTGGAGCATTAAGTTTGTAGGTTGGAATTTCTATTGGGAATCACCTGACTAGAAATCTATGCGAGTCCCAACGTCGAATTAGCACAAACTCTGATACCATTTTAAAATTACATAATGCAGCTTATGGAAGGAGGACTTTCCTAACGTTATAACGCTTGTTATTCTCTTATTCCTAGTGAATGTAAGGTGTCTTAATGAGTATAGGATTGCTTGATTTTCTATTTAAGTGATTTACATTACTTATTGACGTAAGAAATTAAATAGTATCAACATGTATATTAATGGGGTAGAAGGACAGTGTACATTAGGATTCAAAGTTTGAGTAGTGTCATCATTTTTTATGAGGCGCCACCCTTCATCTCAAACCTTATAGCTAATTTGCCACCAGGTTGATTTTTCAAAAAATACAAGTTCTTAGAGCTTTTATGTTATAGTCATTAAACGACCATAATTGGACTTGGCTAAGTCGCTTCACAAAACGAGAGCGCGACTGTACCGAGCCTGTTCGTTTTACATTGAAAGACTCTCCTCTGTTGCGATTACCTAGCCTTTCATACAATTGAGCAAGGCTCATTGCACTCGTACAATCTGGTGGTTGGTGTAACTCCACTTTGACAGAAATATATTACTGCAGCCCAATTAAGAAAAATCTGAACTTCTTGCTCCGTCGTCAATGAATTGGCTCATTGACAATTTGCTCAAACTGACGTTGATAATCTTCTACCAAACCGGTTCGTTTAAGTTTAACCAATTCTTCCAATTTATTACTTTGGATAGGAGGCCCAAAATGTAGATTACATTGTTGCTTGAAAGCATCCCGCGCAATGGCTAGTCTGCCCCTCTCCAATTTCAGGAACCATAATTGAGCATCACCTTCAAGATGGAAAGATGCCAAACCAATTGTATCTTCCTCAACTGTGTTTTGATGCCTAAAGAAGTGCTCACATCTGTTAATCCAACGAAAAGTCATTGAATCCATCGTATTTCGGGAAATCCAGTTTAGAATATTTGGAAAAAATGAGGATGCTTCTTGTGTTTCCCCCTCAAATGCTCGTCTCTCACATCTGCCTCTAGTGACACTTCCCTCTCCAGCACCTCTCTCCAATTTCCCAGTAGACAATTCTTTCAATAATTCATCCGAACAGTTAGCCAATTCTTGTTGTTGTGTTGCTAGTGCTACACGATCTTGTTCCTTGTCCTAACGATCTTTAGCACGATCTTCCTCATACAATTTAAGGAAAGATTCAAATTGTTGTTGAAAAGAATGCCAATCTGCCATAACCACTGGCTCTGATAACAATTTGGTATGATCAAGTCCCCTAGATTTGGTTATAGGCCTAGTAAGGCTGAAGTATGGTTGTAGTTTACTAGAATTTTGAGTTTTCCTTCCTTTATGACCTATTTTTATAGTATGAAAGTTTGGGCTCGTTAGAGAGAACCCAATGATCAAGCTTGGGTTTGTTAGAGAGAGCCCAACAGTCTCCAAGAGTAAAAGTACTCAAGAACTTTTCTTAAAGTACCTGCCATTATTTTTGTCTTCAATTGTAAGGTTTACATATAAAACTGCCAAGAACTAACCCTGCTAAAAGTAGCAGATTTAAATGTACAATAATTCAAACATAATAACTACCGTGCTACACATGACTGTAACTAATAGTAAATATATAAATTGAAGACGGCCATAAACTAGTCATCATTCCTTCTGCTTTTGTTGCCTTTGTTGGTAAACCTTCAAAGGTACTACTTCAGCAGCCGTCTGATTGTGGTCATTTAATGACTAGAACAATTTTCCTGGTCATTTAATGACTATAACAATTTTCCTTTGTAAAATTTACAATTTCATTTTATGTGAACGTAGATTTTGTCTACTTCTCATTTTAAATTGCTTTTATGAATTGTTGTCATTGCTAGTTATTCTTTTTCAGGATGATCGAAAAGTGGTAGTAAAGAGGAAAACAGAACTTGGTGGGACTTTCTCAATTGCAAGTTGTATCATTTTCATTGGTTTGTTTGCTGCGTGAGTATACTACTATGATTGCTTCTAAAGCGAGCATTTCAATTTTATAGGTTCTAATTGTTATTTTACATTTATTTGTTGCTTTGCATCTGTTGTTGGAGAAACAAACAATGACTTGACCTTTTAGTTTTTGTTCTCAGGTTGCTTTACCAGATTATATCAAAGAGGAACATTGAAGTGCATAATGTGAGAGCAACAAATGCCCCTGATTTAGCAGCTTTTGTCAATGACTTGGAATTCAACATAACTACTGTTTCTAGCATGAGTTGTTTAAACTTACGTGGACCTGATACCCTAGTTACAGGAAGCCCTGGATCTATTGACTACCGGGTTTCTCGCCTGATTGAGCTTGTGAACCACACATGTTGGAATACAAGCGTAGGGCCAACCATAAGTTTTCGGTGTAACAACTGCCACTTAACTAAAGACCACATGTTCATTTCATGGCAATTTGTTGATCTTCCACATAGTCCTGCAACTGCTGTGGGTTATCAGTTCAACCTTACTGCAAAAGATCATGCTGATAAAAAACATGTTAGTTTGGTTAGTGGCACGCTAAAGGATGGAGGGACTTCTAATGGTAGACCAGTTACATTCAGAGGGAATGGTTCAAATGTATTGAAGTTTAATTTATTTCCTCGAATATACCATAATCTACATGATCTAAGGCTCATTCAACCTCTATTTCATGAATTCCTTCCTGGCTCATATTTTGATGATGCATCCCAATTTCAAGCCTCCTTGGAAGCTTATGCTGATGGATTAGTTAACACCACATTGCACATCAACTATCTCTCTGCATATATTGTTGAGGTTGACAATAAAAGTATACTGGGTCCAGGTAAGTTGGATATTGTTTATGCATGTCTATTCCAGTACTAAAATGTTCATCTTAGTATTCAAAATTTTCTGTTTTTAATGCTTCTTGACTATCGTTTCACAAATATGGAATGTAGGCATAACCATCTGATGAATATTTTAGAATTACAAAAGTATATTTTGTCCTAATTTCTTGTTTAGGAAATGAGGTAAAATACTGATTGCATACTGGAGATACTCTTTGGAAGACCAATTTCTGCCATCCTTTTTCTGTTACTTTGATTGCATCTTTTCATGACTTTGAATGCTTGCTTGGCTTGCTTATATTAGGACTTGTCATTAACCTACCAACTTATGTATTAGGACTTGTCATTAACCTACCAACTTATGTATCAAATTCATGCTGAAACAATATTAATTTTTGATCCTAGACTAGATATGATGTGCGTCTTGTCAGATTTTTTATTTTTTGTTCCATAGCGATTTATAAGTTCATATGGAAACAACAAAATGGAGCTTATAATAACATCAAAAAAAATTAATAGCACTGTGTATTCTGCAAGAGCACATATTTTCAAATATTCTAAAATGTTCTTAAACTGGTTTTGAAGAACTGGAATCATATCTTTAGCTATGTGTGCATATCAAGGGTGTTGTCCAAATTCATACCTCATAAAGTTCAGTTTTGAAGGTCCATCGGGTGTGATAATCTATAAAAGGCCACTTTGTATTAATTTTCCCTAATTAAACATTAGTTTGATTTTTTTGGGCAATGAAACTTACCTATTGTAGGAAGTTGCTTCAAATTTGGTTATCATACTAGGAATTTCATGAAACCATATTGTAAACTACTATATATGCATTTTACTAATTATCAAACCAGAAGAACTTCTAAAGCTAAGTTTATATTATATGGAGTTTTGTTGAAAAACCCCAACACCTTTGGTAGTCTCAGTGATTTGACCCAAAAATTAAACCAATACACGACATTTAGAATAGCTTGTATATTTGTTATGTGTTGGGGGGCTAATAAAGAATCGTAGACTATAGTGCATTATGTAAAAGTTTTGACTTATTATGTGTTGGAGTGTTAAAAGGCTGAATAGGTTCCACATAAGAAAGAAACAAAGGTTAAAAGTGTCTTCTTTATAAAAAAGAGTTTAGAACCGAATCCCTTAAGGTGTTCAGTTGAAGAAGGTATCCATACCTATATACAAACACACCGGATGCCTAACCCATTTACTGGAGATGAAGTAGCTGATAACTACTTGGATGCCACAATTCAAGAAATACTAAAATAAGCATGGAAATTATATAGATTACAATAGCTCTAACTATAGCTTCAAGTGTTCTTTTGAAACTGGTGACATCTCAGTTCGTTTTACATAATGGTTTTGTTGTAAACATGATGTTAGGTACCAATCTTCAGTTTTCTTTTAATGGAAACAAACTATGTAACATCTACAATTTTCTTTTAGTGGAAAGAAACTATGTAAACTTTAAATGATTTATTTGACTTCAAAATGTTTATGCACAATTTTGTCTTTTCAGTTTTGGCAAAATGAAAATTGAGCCCCTTAGGGGGTGCTCGAGTTGGTGGAGTGGGGGGCATGGGGCCAAAAGGTCTTGTGTTTGAATCTCTCTACCTACGCTTTCTTGATCGAACCTGTCGTACAAGGCTTGCCTAGTACGGAGTACCCGGTTGGCATGATTTGCAGGCTATTACCTCAATCTAGAGGTTTACTCAGTGCGCATCCAAAGAATAGCAGCTGCGGGTTTCTCCGTTTCAAAAACAAAAAAAAATGAAAATTGAGATACAAGAAAATGTGAAAATAAGAAATTTCCATCTTTTCAACAGGATCTAGAATCAACATATCAATTACTATAAAAATGAAATGATTCCATTTTCTCACTAAAGGCATTTGGCCCCGCGGTCATCAGCTTGTCCATACTTTATGACATGAAAAGCTTACATGGATCAATTTCACCATGTCAAAGATTTTGAGATTACGATTTTGAACTTCAAACTATTTTCATCAATGTTATTACTTGTCACCACCATTCTAGATACAGAGAATCATGTCCAGACATTATGTTTAGTTATCATTTCTGATCTTGGTTATTTGCTACTAGTATATTTGGGTTCCTCAGCAGGGAGTTGTAGTAGTCATGTAAGGTTATTGTTGTGGGAAATGCAGTTAATTTGAATAACTGAACGTGAAAAGACACTTATCGGATTATATGGGTGAAAGAGTGGATCGTCAACACATTTCGTGAACCATTAGACGAAATCTTGTTCATTATGAAGTTTTGGATTTGGGTAGTTTTGGATGGTATAGAATGCATTAAAGCTCTGGAGCCATCTTTGATTTCTAGTTCCTTTGCTGGCTTCTCAAAGTTAGGTTGCATGCTTCACTTACCTGGGAAAGAATTGTAATGTTTATGCACTGCTTATGGGATTTTCATTTAAACAAAGCAGCCTTAAAAGTTCCAGCTTAAAGATCTCACTGTAAGGGAAAATTGCTGAGAGAAATTACTGCATATGCAATTCTAGCAGAATTCATATGCCTATGACTAGACACCTAAGGCTCTTATAGGATAAAATATTCTCATTTCTCTGAACTTTGTTTTCCTACATTGGTTTCTAGCAGAATTCATATGCCTGTGACTAGACACCTAAAGTTCTGATAGGATAAAAGATTTGCATTGCTTTGAATTTTGGTTGCCTATATTGGTTTCTATTTGATGTCATATTGAAGATTCTCAAAACATTACAAAACTGTTAATAAATAAACCTGAGTATTCCATGAATCTTACCTAAGACAGTCCCTATCATTGAGTGTACCTGGCGGAGGACAAATAGAAGAATTGTTAACTAGTAGCTAAAACTCAAAAATTAGTAATATGGCTGATTTTGGGCTAGTATTTTAGGGTTTAATAAGTTGGAAGTTAGGATTTTGGTTGTTGGAATTTTGTGAATAACATAAACAATGGATAATAGAAACTAGGAATCATTCTTATAAGAAAGCATCACACCATATAGTTGAAAACTCAGTTTATAGAAAAATTTTAGATTGCTTATTCTTGATGAAGAGCTGAATACAAACACACACACACACACATATAGTTCTTAGAACCCTTATTATAGTAGGAAAGGGCTCATAAAAATTCTATAAGTCCTAAACAACTAGGATAACATATCTAAAATATAATAACATAATTATGTTACTACTATTTCCTATCAAATAAGGAATTCTAAGATAATCTAAATTTCAGCCCTTATCTTTAATGTCAACTCAATGTCCTATCCTCATCCCATCAAATTGAGGCTTGCGATTGAGTAATTTGCTTCTTTTATTTCTTCTATATACTTTAAGCGCTTTTGCATCAACACCTTCTTATCCTTTTATCTCTGATATTATTTTGGGAACCTGAATGGGTTAAAAATATATAGTAATTGATAACTGATGTATACTCAATTATAGATAGTTATAGATTCAGTTGTTTCAACTATCAAAAAACACTATTATTTCTGTATGGAAGCATTCAGTATCTCCTTCAGTTTCTGCTCTAATACCTGCCATATTCTGCAGAATTTTCAGTTTAGTTGCTAAAAGTCTTGGTGGTATTCTGTTGCTTGGCACCATTTAATTTTTATCATAAATGGCCTTATGCAATTTCGTCCCTTCCTGGTGTAGTGAGCTTCCTTGCTGACCTTGGTGGCTTGTATTGCATTAGCATTGGAATATTTTTCTATTTCTTGGTTCAAGTAAGATTCTTCTTCCTTGTATCATTTCATCTCTGGCTATTTCATTATTCTCAATCCTCATCATCATTGAAGAAAATTCAGCTAAATAGAAGTCTACTCATCTCGTTCTTGTTCATAAGAATGTTTTCACTTCAGCCCTGGAGATTGAGGAACCATTTTTGCTTGGTTTTAGAAAGCTATTGCAAGTGAATCACCAATGATCTCATTCTCTAAGGCATGAAGACATGAAACATTAATGAGACAAGATCAATAAATGGAAACATGAGAATTGATTGTAGCTATAAAACTTGTGGAGCACATCCCTCTTCTGTTGTGATAGCATGTGCAGATATTAAGTAGTTATCAATGTTCTATGATGACTTTGACTAGGGTTAGTGTTTATTTTTTGACATTTCATTATTACAAGTGCAATACTTACAATTGGCTATAGTACCACCACTACTACGGCAACAGCTGCTAGTCACTCTCGCTGTTTTTCTATCTGTCCAAAACCTTTCCTTTCTTGGTCATCCATTCTGGATGGAAGAGGAGTATAAATTTGCTATCATGCATTGTGTCATTTCTTCCTATAGCTGGGGAAAGAACTCTCACCTTTTTAACCGTACATTGTTATCTTTCAATCTCAAGGGCTACAATCTCTAGCTTTCCTCTCCGTGGTCAACTCCTACAGTAGCTTTATGAATGATACTTGCATAGTTTAGTGTTCAAGGGATAATAATTTGGGGCAGGAACAATACCTTTTCAGAAACTCCTAGATATTCCCATTTAAAGTTTGGCATTAATGTTTCCTGTTTGTCTAACTTTTTTATTTATAGTGTGAGTACAGAATAAAAGGACTTCGTGATGAAGATAGCAGAATGAGACACATAAGAAATCGACTAAAAGCTCAACAACGTTGGGATAAAGTAAGTTCCTTATTGTTTTGGGGAGAAGCTTAAATGTTGTTCTTGCGCTTTGAAAACTGAGATACAATTTTGTTTGTTGGGGTAATAATCTGACTGGTTTCTCTTATGCTTGTTATAACTAGTTAAGGAAATATGTAAAGTACACATGGGGTTGCAGCACATTAGATGACAAATGCAAAGGTAGCAAAAGGGGATTAAGTTGCAGTGCTTTCATGGTCCCATCTGTTCGTGGGAATAATTCATTCCGTGGAAGTGAATCATCAAAGAAGAAATGTTTAACTAATCAGATGGATAGTATTAACTTTAACCAGGAAGTTAGCTTGCCACGTGAAAAGGTATTGCTCCTGATCTAGCCAATCTCCTTCTGAACTACTTTTTCACTTCACTTGCATGCCATATCATGATATTTTTGTTATTGAAGTACTGCTGGACTATTTATTACCTACCTCATCAGTTGGTCTGAATGCTAATAAGTCTGTCATAAAGTATTTGTGTGACAGTTATTTTCTTGAGTTCTTCTATTATAAAGTACACTTATTCTGTAGTTATTTGGTTTGTGAGTCCTTGTTCCATTTTCAAATATTGATTGCAGAAACATTTTATTGGTAAGTTCATTTCACTGTATTATTTGACTCTTTCTTCAGCACTTGAAACAAGAACATGGATCAATAAGTGGTGGAAAAGAGCATGAAGTTGCTTTACATAAGACAGATACCACAACTTCTAATGCATTTTCTCTAATCCATCATGATGGCATTCCCTTGCCACCTCCACTTGGTAAGAACAGAAATTATGGATATGATTGCATCTTTATAAACATCTCATTCTTGATTACAATTTCTTTTGTTTAAAGAGCTCATTATTACAGTTACGCTTTGGAAAAGTACCACTGTTTTATGTCAAACAAATAAAAGACAGTACCACTCTAATTGATGGTTGAATACAGGTTCAATCTTATGAAAAACTTAAGAACTAAGCAAATTATAATGAACTTTAGTTTATTAATATCAATGAAGGAAAAAAAAAATTGGAATCTAGGTTGCGTAAACTTACCACTAACAACTCCTAGAAATCACGTCTTGGGTTTAAGTTAAAGAACTAGGCAGCACATCTAATCATGAACATCTCTCATGGAAAAATTGGAACACTCATTCCTATATAAAGATTGTCTTCTTAATCTTAATCATGCTTAAATAAGGCCTGTAACTTAAATTATTCAGATAAAAATTGGATGCTACTCTAATGAGGATTCTTATTATTCCTTAATAGACATAGAATTTTAATCCAACCAGGACAAACCAAAATAGAAATACTTCAGTTCCTTTACTGATTAAGGAAAATTAAAACTTAGAAAATAATTAAACTATTTTTTTACCATTCATAGCTTCGTCTTTCCTTTCATATTTTTATTATTATTTTATTAATGTGAACCGTACGTGATCACCCAAAAAAGAAAGGTACAAGAAAGTTTCTTTTTTATAGTCAATAGGTAGCATTGGTTTTATCATAGGGGTGAAAAAGAATGTTGAGTAGTCTACTAGATTCCCAAAACACTATATAGCAATGATTGGTAATGAAATTTCTCTTAAGTGTGAGTTTCCTTCAGTTTTCAATATTATTTCTTTAGTTTTCTTAGCCATTTTAAGGCTAAATTAACTTCTATTGTTGACTTCTTAACACTCCCTCTCAAGCTGGTGAGTAAATGTCTATAATTCCCAGCTTGCCTAATGATTCAAATCTTGGATTAGCCATTGCCTTGTTAAATACATCTTTCTTGTTCTGTTGTGGGTAAACAAGTGAGCTATGTCAGTGCATCTTCAATTTCTCTTTTTATGAAACATTGTTCTATTATGTTGCATTAGGTTGTTAACAATGTTTATAGTTGACTTGCTATCACTGTAAAACATTGATGGATGTGTAAGTGGTATTTGTATATCTTCCATCACTCTTTCTAGATGGATTAGTTAACAATTTCCCAAGGCCAATGCTTTGAACTCTACTTCAGCCATGTTAAGTGCAACTGCAAACTACTTATTCATTTGACCAAGTTACTATATAGCTAAGTGCAGTATCCAGATTTAAACCCATTATTTGTGACTTAACTGATTAGAGATGTTTAAAAGGATCCAACTTGCCCAGCCCGATTTTGGTCCGGGTTGACTGGGCCACGAGCCGACGATGGTCAGCCCGGCCAGTTACTTCCAAAATGACGATGTTTTGGAAGTTTTGTCTTAAAACAAAATGGCAGGCCCAGTTGGCACGGCCCACCCGTGGCCTATCGGGCCATATGCTGGTCAGCCGTGGTCGGGTCAGGCCCATTAACATCTCTGTAATTGATACAATTTGCGTCAACAAACTATTCATCTCCCCTTAATCCAATTTTGTTGAACATTAATGCCTTTCTTGGTGTCTCTTTAAATACGTATGAATTTAGAACTCTTTAAAAACACAAGAATGTGAAATAGTGCATCCAAATGTTTAGGGGTGGCATTTTGGTCACGGCGGCATGAGTTGACTAGGTTTTGGGCTGCACTTAAGTTTTTCCTTTTGAAAATTTTAGGCTATGTGTCGAGTTTGACTCATGTTGTCCAGCCCAAAGTTTGAAAATTTCAATTAAAGACTACCATTTTGAATAAAAGGATGTCGTTTCTAACTTTTAAATTAAAAAAGTAAATAATTAGGATTAGCCTTGGCCTGATTGGATTTGAGCTCAAGCTACAAGCCTCGGGCTTGGGCTCGAACATAAATTTTTGGGCCAAGACCCAAGCCTGACTCGGCCCAATACCAACCCTACAAATGTTGTTTAAGAGGTGGATGCATAAATTGGCTTACAATACAAATAACATAAGCAATATGTGAATGAATAAGTGAAAGATAAGTTTTCTAACCAATCTCTAGTATCTTCCCTAGTTAAGCCATATATTGCTCATAATTTCTTTGCATTTCCAATTTCTTTCCAAACGGGTAATGGTGTCCTAATAGGATTACATTCTAGCATATCGGTTTCTGCTAAGAGATCAAGATTTACTTGCTTTGAGAGATCAAAATGTCCTCTTTGCTCCTAGCTACTTTCATACCTAGGAAATACCTAAAATTACTAATTAAGTTTTTGAATTTCTTAATTCATCACCTATGATCATGATATCATCCGCAAACGCAATTATTAAAGATCAAATTTCACTTGTTCCATGTTTGGTGAACAAAGTATGATCTACTTGTCCTTATTGTGAATGGGAATTGTAAGAATTCTCTATATTATATCTTTGTAAGAGTACAAGATGTAAAAAGTTATGGTTGTACAGCCACCTAACTAAGAAAAAAATTGTAGAAAATAAAGGTTAATTGACAACTATATAAGAGCTATTCTATGAAAGTAAATCACCCTAATTTTGGCCTAATTGATTACAACTGACTACAATTAAATCACATATTCAACACTCCCTCTGAAGCTGGCTTGAATATCGCTTTAGCATGTTGACTAGAAATTCAAAATAACCCATGTGTAGTCCTTCAATAAGCAGATCGGCTACTTGATCTATAGTTGGTACATAAGGAACACAAACTAACCCAATTTCAATTTTTCTCTTTGATAAAATGATTGTCAACCTCATTGTGCTTTGTTCTATCGTGTAAAACCGGGTTATGAGCAATTGAGATGGAAGCCTTGTTAGTGCAGTAGACCTTCAGAGGAAGTGTCAATTGGATCTGTAGTCTTTTTTCCCACATTACCTCACAAATTCTGTTAGCAAGATATTGAACTCTACCTTAGCATTGCTTCGAGCTACAACATTTTGTTTTTAAGGTGCAATAGCCTGTCAGTGGTGTGGTAGCTTGAAGTTTTCGTCTATCAGTGGTGCAACCAACCCACTCTGCATCTGTAGAGACATATATTTGTAGGTTGTTACATTTCTGAAACATAAGACCCTTTCGAGGGTTTATTTTAGGTATTTAATATCCAGTAATCTGTATCGAAATCTACCAGAATTTTGTATATTAGCTAATATTCAAATTGAGATGTAGTTGTCATAGTAAAGTAATTTGAACCAGTGTATATAAGCAGTAGCTTTTTCGTATTCATTTTTTAATTTTGACTTTTTTTTATAGTTGAAGATAATGTTTCAATTTTCAGTGCTACTTCTGGGTTGGTAAACAAGTGTTGCTTTACTCTAGTATGAGATCATAAATTGAGGAATAAATTTTTCTGGAATCACGTGGAAGAAGCAGAAAGGGACAGTCTAATTATGCCAATCCACCTTATTTGGAAACTCAGATGGTGATATTAACTTTTCAAAGAGTTAAAAAGTCTCAAATAGAAGTTGACAGAGTTTGATTAAGCCAACCCACCTAATAGTGCATCATTGGTTGTTAAATTTGCAGATGAGGATGCTTGTATTCCCTAATGATCAATCAAAAGATTCCCTTTTGTTTTCCTTGGTAGTATTTTTTACTCTGATCAAGTCTCCATTGGAAGGAGGGAATAGTGGTACTGTTAAAAACGGAAGAAGAAACAAGCTGTTGGTTGATGGAAGTTGACTGCCGGAATGAAAACGAATGGTTGACAGTGGCAGCTTCTGAGTTGAGGTTTCAGTTACCTAATGCTCTGATACATATAGATTTGGAAGAAGAATGAATATCTTATATATATATATATATATACCTCATACTCGACATATATCATGACTAGATCAATAGGGTATTGCAGGGGTTTTAAGCAGAAACTGGTGTTCCTTTAGAATCTTTATAATATACAATCAAGATTTAAGCTTTATTCAAGATATCAAGCTTCTTCATCAAAGTATCTTTGGTATTGGTCTTGTGAGGCAGTACCTTGCTGTCAATATTTCTATGGGTGTAGTTAAATATTATTATCATACCTACAGAATCTGCTCATTGTAGTACCTACAAATTCAGAGTACCTCCGATATGATTGTCATATGAGAGAGTGAATGATACAACTAAGAATGGTTTAAGCATAGAAAGCGTTTACATTGAGGAGTTCCTGATTTCAGTTTAAACCATAACATTGGCACTTACATTAAACATTGAGGAGTTCCTGATTTCAGTTTAAACCATAACATTGGCACTTACATTACCAGCATCTCCAGTGTCGTTGTATGTCTGAGCCAAAGCTTGTGATATGCTGTAGTATCTCCTTAAGACCTTCTATGTGTTACAAGAGTACTTTGGTTTCACACTTAGCAAGTGGGTGACATTCTAATTGTGTATATCTAACAATCTCCATCTTTTGCTGCAGAATTTAGCCGTGGATCTGAAGTAGAGATGTCTGATATCCACAGAAGTCTTCAACAATTGTACGACTACAATGTCATGCTGAGGGACAAAGTTCTAACTACACAAGCATTACTAAATGCTCTAGTTTCCGAATCTTCTCGTTCTGTAAAGGATAGCAATATACGTTGTCAAAACTTACCATCTTCATACCCGAGAATTACTCCGCACTAGTTTTATCATTGTTCTGCTTATATTGGAATAGAAGGTTTTGCGGATTGCAGGTATTTGTTTTCAGGAACCGAAGTTTGGTAGATGTTTTCTTTGAAAATGAAAAAAACACTCTAGATCATGGAAACTTCAGAATGTCCCTGGCAAAACACTCTTCGAGCAATGATCAACATTGTCAATGTCACTTGTTATGGTGGAGAGGTTTCAGCTTGATCATGGAAGAGGGTGAGGCAAGAAGGGATTCGAGCTTTAGCACAGCAGACGGTATATTAGGCTCAATTTTTGCGTTGAACTGATGCTGAAACAGAAGACGTGTGTCCATTATTTGGCGTTGTTGTGAAGTTTATTGCTGCTTAAAACGTAAAAATGTCAATGGCGTGTAAATGACAGAAAACAAATGGAACTAAGAAAGACAGGTGCGGAGTCTTTTCTGATATATTCTTTTCCTTTCCTTTGTTTTGATGGCATTACCGGAGTTACTTGTTGATCAATGTTTTCTTTAGATGATTACAATGTTCATTGTTTTGTTCGTTGTAGGATGAACTATTTTAACACTGTTATAGAGACTTGGACTCACCTCCTTTGAATCCTTTTTGTTTTTGGTAAAGCTCCCTTCTCAAGTACTCTTGGCTTGAAATTGTAGGTCTACCTCGTAGTTGATGGGTAAAGTTCTATTTAATCAGTTTTGCATTCGAGTTGAGGTAATATATATATATAGAGTTCCAGTAGGATTTCGGGATCGAAAGTTCATGACTTGAAATTACTTTTTCCTTATGGAATGTATGAGGTTATATCTCCGAAAATGGTGCTCAAACTAATGAAGAAAATGCAAATTGGAAATATCTAACAACATTATATTCCAAATGTTCAAATGAAATCTAATAGGATTGGATAAGAGTAGATGACTAGCATTGATCATAATGGTCATCTTTAGTTTAAGCAGTAAATGATTCCATCTATATTCTTTGAATTCCTTAGCTTTATTGAAAATTTTGATATTTCTCATTCTCTTAATGTAATGTATCAATGTAAAAAAATCAGTTCTGAATAACCTTTGATCTTATC
>JAOQMP010000007.1:10064224-10076437 GCA_027563575.1 Erythroxylum pedicellare
ATCTAATAAGGTTTGACAGTTAAACCATACCTTAGGATAATCCGGAGTTGTAATGATGGAAGGTAATAATACATTATCCTTAAACTAAGGATCTGTCTTTGTAAGGCTGTTCCTTCACACTATTCGGTCGTTGAGAAGTGTTGCTAGACACCAACGTTGATTAGTAATTAATTAGATTAATTACTACCGGCTTAGTGATAAACTTATGTGGTCACACGCTCGAGTGTAATATTTTCCATTTATTATTATTTAATTTATTATGAGATAATTTAATAAATAATCTATATGGCATATTATTATATTTTTTGCTAGAAGAGAAAATACAATTAATATTGGAAATTCTCTTGTACAAAATAAATGAATAAAATAAAAATAGTTTTATTTTATTTCATTTTAGAAATAATAATAAAATAAAATAGTTTTATTTTATTTCATTTTATAAATAATAATTATTATTTATTAAAAATCACAATGAAAAGAAAGCATCTTTAACTTGCATTTGGTGGTTATTGTTTTGGTTTTAATAAAAAACAATAACGAAACGTTGCAAGTGTTTGCATAAAAGGTTTATACATAAAGTGTTGTGCAAAAAAATGGAAAAATGAGATTTACAAAGAGTAGTTTTTTGTTGCGTGTCCATGAAAACTGAGAGAATCAAAACACTGAGAGTTGCTTTTCGTTTTTAGAACGAAAAGGAGACAATGTGCAAGAAAAACATACAGGAGAGTAAAACAAAGCAAAACTTTGTTTTTTTTTTTGTTTTGAATGAAAGTCATATAAAACAAAGACAAGAGAAAATAGATATTTGAAGAAAGGTTCTTCAAATTTATCCATAGCTATATCAAGTGTAAAAAGCAGGAAATATTTTTCAGTGTGGAGTACATAGAGGCTTCGTTTTTTCGAAATTTCGTATCAAGTAATTTTCACTTTCTAGGTATTTATTCTGCCTGTTTTGATTATGAGTATGATTATTCAATGCAATAGATAAATATGTGATTGCAATTTTATTTTCATTGCGTATTGCGATCCTTCAATTGATATCAGAGCCAAGTTTTTTGCGTTTATATCATACTAAAAATCTATAATTGTCATTAGACAACTTAAAATCGTGTTTTATTTTTGATAATTGTTATTATAAAAATGCATGGCACTTGATATGCTCACGGTTGGTGTTACCAGATATGCATAGTAATGCATTTAATAGGTGTTATATGCATGGTGTAATAGAAGGTTTGAAAAACATGTGGTTAAAAAGTGTTTTGACAGATGTTAAACTTACACGTAGGTAATGCAAAGGTTGTTTATATTATAGATATGGAACATATGCTTGGTGTACTATTATGGTAGGGGGATATATAAATGGAATATGCACCATCCATTTATCTCCACTATCAATTTACGTTAGATTGATTAAGCATTTAACAATGACCACAAGTGAGTGGCTTTTGTATCTTTATGCAAATAAAGCTTTGCTTATTATGTTTGTGCATTCACAAATGCATCTATGTTCGTTGATGCTGCAGGCATCGTATAATGCAAAGTGGATTTTAAAAGTTTTTGGTTAAAAGCTTTTGTACAAATGTTGTCGGATAATATAGTTTAATACATTTTTAAAATTTTTCACTAATGTTACATAAAATCTTGACCTTTAAAATTATTGAGTTTATTTTGATATAATATATGATATTTTATTAAAAAGAAAATTTCCACTTAAATAGATAATAATATTTATTTTTGTTTACAAGGAATGACCTAATAACCAGGTAACTTGTAGTTCAGGGATAAATAATATTTTCTATGCCATATGATGTATGTGTGAGGAAAAATTAATTAATTTTATACTTTTGGCCTATACTACTAGGGAGTATAATATTAATTAATTCTCTGTCACTTGGATGGAAAAATTAAATTATTCTAATAGGAACGACCTGACAACTAAGGATAGCTGATCTAATCCAATTAATAATCTTGTGATATCTGGTACTTCTCTTCTTCCTTGTGTGTAAAAATTCTGTTATTTCGCTCCTTCCAAAGTGTATAAATGGTAGTAGTGAAAGACACTTTAAGAATTATTCCATAACAGAATAGTTTATCTTATTTTAGAACATTTTATTTGTTTGTATTACCATATAGCTAGGCTGAAACTTGGCCAATAACAAGTCATTTCATAGTCTCAATTAACTCTTCACCAGTAAAGACATATCAACTGATAGATATGAGATAAGGCGGTATAAAAAGAGTACATGAAAACTAGATGACTCAATTGCCAAAAGGCCAGTTAGGTCACCATGGCTGTACAGAAGAGTATATGAGGATAACTATACTATTCAACTGCCCAGAGGATAGTGGTAAGCTAACACCCAATGCAAAATGACTCTGGACTTCTCAAGAAAAAGGAATCTGAAAACAGCTTTAGACCATGTATCGATTTGGTTCAAGGCAAAGTGGAGTTAACTAAGCCATATGCTTTCTTGCCCTTCAAACACTTTCCTATATGAGGATTACAAAAAAATAATCAATGCTATAAGCCAATTCATCAAGGTAACTGTCGAATTATGTATTGGAAAGATTGTATAGATAAGAAATCATATAATCCCCTGATTTCTAGGGATTAGAGCAAGATACAGATTTTCCTATTTATTAGGGAGTTGGTTACTATATTTAAGCTAGACAAGGGTGTATATAAACTAAGACTGTAACCTAATTTATATAAGAAGCAAATTCATTCTTCTCTTATAATATTTGACATGGTATCAGAGCTGTTGGCTCTTTCCTACTAAAACTCTTATTTTTTTTGTTCTGGTCATACCCAACTAAGATCCATCTCCACTATTCCTCTCAATCGTCTCAGCCTTCTCTCTCATATTTTCCTATTATTACCCTTAGTCTTATTCGATCAATCATGTTGGAATCACCCACAACTTCTGCCAAAATCACCAGTCCTTCATTCAAGAATACTGCTGCTACTATAACCAGAGATTTGCAAAACATTCAAGCCGCATATCGATTAAATGGGAAGAATTAGTTGAAGTGGTCACAATTGGTCCGCACATTCCTAAAGGGAAGAGGAAAATTGAGCCATTTAATGGGCACAGGTCCTTCACAGGACGATCCCAAATTTGCAGCATGGGAGGAACAAGACTCCATGGTAATGTCCTGGTTATGGAACTCGATGCTGCCAGAAATTAGTGACACATATATGTTCCTCAGAATTGCCAAGGAGAGTTGGGAAGCCATTCGCAAGACATATTCCAAGGTTAATGATGCTGAACAAATCTACGAAATTAAGACAAAAGTTGACGCAACTAAACAGGGGACTCGGACTGTTACTGAATATTCGAGGCTCTTACAAAGCTTATGGCAAGAGATGGATAATTACCAATGCATCCAAATGCGCTGCAGTGAAGATGCAGCAATTCTGAAGTGTTTTGTGGAAAAGAATCGTATTTATGACTTTTTGGCAGGATTAAACGTGGAATTTAATGTCGTAAGGCTGCCGCTTTTAGGAAAACCAAACCTACCATCTCTGAATGAGATGATCTTTATTATACGTGCGGAAGAGGGACGAAATGTTATGCTTGAACCTCAAGGGGGAGATGGTTTTGCACTCGTTACCAAGGCCACAAAATTGAAAGAGGCAAAAAAAACTTCATTAGTTACTTTAGGGGACTCATCCAAACCATTAAACCGAGAATCCCTATTCTATACATACTGCAATAAGCATCGTCACACTAGGGAGAAATGTTGGAAACTTCATGGTAAGCCCAATCGAAGTGGGAATGATCGAAGTCAGGCACATATGGTGAGCACTTCGTCAACTAGTGAAGAAAATTCCAAAAAAAATGTCCCTGAATTTAAAATTGAAGAAATTGAGAAACTAAAACCCTTTGTGGAGTCCTTTGAGAAGCCAACCTCAAGAGGTTCTTGTTCATTGGCGTTTTTAGGTATTTCTTCTTCATCTCATACTAATGTCTCAGAAAGAAATTCTCCTCCCATGTGGGTGATTGATTCCTAAGCCTCTGACCATATGCCTCGTTCCTCCGAACATTTTATCTCTTATAACCCCAACTGTAGCCATAAAAAGATCACAATAGCTGATGGATCCATCACCACCGTAGCTGGCCAAGGGGATAAATACATAAACAAGGACGTCACACTAAGAAATGTTCTCCATGTTCCAAAGCTATTTGCAAGCCTTATTTCCATTCAAAAATTAACCACAGATTCAAATTGCAATGTAACCTTTTTTACTTCACATTGTATCTTTCAGGAACTAGGCACAAGAAGATGATTGGATGTGCTAGTCAGAGAGACGGTCTCCATTTCCTGGAAAAACAACACAGTATATCAGGAGTTGGAAAACCCTTATCTACATCCTTCTTTTCCGAATTTGTCATATCAAACCAAGATAAAATTTGGCTTCATCATTGTCGTTTAGGTCACCCATCTTTTAGAGTGCTCAAGTTAATGTTTCCTTCTTTATTTAAAGATCTTGCGTTTGAAGTTTTTCATTGTGATGATTGTAAACTTGCCAAGCACAAACGTGCTTCCTTTCCAATAAGCAACAAAAAAACCTTTGTCCCTTGTTCTCTCATTCATAGTGATATTTGAGGACCTTCTACCATCTCAAATGTTTCGAGTGCTAGGTGGTTCATTTCATTTATTGATGATTGTACGAGAGTCACATGGCTTTGCCCCTTGAAAAATAAATCTGATGTTGGCACTGTTTTCCCTAACTTTTACAACATGATCAATACTCAATTTGATGTAAGAATTACGAGATTTTGATAAGACAATGCCAAGGACTACTTCAATCAAACCCTTTCTCCATTTTTTCATAAAACAAGAATTATTCATGAGTCTTCATGTGTTACCACCCCACAACAAAATGACATAGTTGAGCAGAAAAATGGGCATCTCCTAGAGATCACTAGAGCATTGTTGTTTCACAAGAATGTTCCCAAACAATACTGGGGTGAAGCTGTATTAATTGCTGCCCATCTTATTAACAGACTTCCAACACGTGTCCTTGGGTTCAAAAGTCCAATTGATATATTCAAAAAAATTTTCGCAAACTTTTCTGTTTCAAACAATCTTATACCTCGAATATTTGGCTGTGTTGCGTTTGTTCATGTTCATTATCACAATAAGAGGAAATTAGATCCATGTGCTCTTCAATGCATTATTATCGGATATTCCTCCGCACAAAGGGTTATAAATGCTTTCATCCACCTTCTAAAAGATTTTGTCTCAGCCGATGTTACTTTTGTTGAAAATGAACCTTTTTTTCAACACACTTTTCTTCAAGGGGAGACCTTGAGTGAAGATAAAGCAAAAGATATGTTTCTTCTTGTTCAGCCTATACCCATAACCGTATCTGAGTCTACTTATCGATCAATTGAGTAAGCCACATCTGTTGAACTGATGAAAGATAAGGGAAATCAAGATAACATGCAGCCACTGCAAGTTTATTCTAGGAGGAAGATACCAGTCTCTTGACCAACACAAGTCCACTCTCTCATTCTTGCTGCTGCCCAATTTCCCAAAACCACTCCCAAACCAACCAACAATGTCACACCAGGTGTTGAGCCAAGTGTTGAGTCAATTGAACCAGCAAAAGAACAAAAAAAATCAAATACTGAAGACCTACCAATTGCACTTAGGAAAGGAACAAGAACCTGCACAAAACATCCACTCTCTTTTCATGTCCTATCAAAATCTATCCCAAAACCATAGAGCCTTCCTAACCAATCTCCATACAATTCCCACACCAGGAGATCTAACTGAGGCATTAGGAGAGGAGACAAGAAATGGGGGGATGCTATGAAGACCAAAATGGAAGCCTTTGAGAGGAACAAGACATGGGAGTTAGTTGAATTGTCGAGAGGGAAGAAACTGGCTGAATGTAGGTGGGTTTTCACTATAAAATACAAGGTTGATGGCTCGGTGAAAACATACAAGGCAAGATTGATGGCCAAAGGGTACACTCAAACCTATGGCATTGATTATCTAGAGTCATTTGCCCCTATTGCTAAAATAAACACGGTATTGATACTTTTGTGATTAGTTGCTAATTTCGAGTGAAATCTGCCACAATTTGATGTTAACAATCCGTTCTTCCATAGTGATCTAGAAGAGGAAATTTACATGGAAGTCCCTTCTAGATTTGAATCTAAAGAGGGAAATGGTGTGCAAGCTAAAGAAAGACCTTTATGGGCTCAAACAATCACCATGAGCTTGGTTTGGGAGGTTTGCTAAGGTGATGATTTCATTGGGATATAAGCAGAGTCAAGGAGACCATACTTTATGCGTTAGACACTCAAATTCTGGGGGAGTCATGGCATGATAGTTTATGCAGATGATATCATTGTGACAAGTAATGATGTAGATGAGATGAACAATTTGAAACAATGTCTCTTGAAGGAGTTTGATATCAAAGAGCTAGGAAAATTAAAGTACTTCGTAGGCATTGAAGTAGCTCACTCAAAGCAAGGGATTTTCATCTCTCAACAAAAATACGTACTTGACTTGTTGAAGGAAACAGGAAAGTTGGGTTGTAAACTAGTGGAGACACTGATTGAATTCAATCATGGATTATGTGATGCTCTAGAAGATCCCATGATAGATAAAGGATCATATCGGAAGCTTGTTGAGAAGTTGATATATCTGGCACACACAAGACTACATATAGCATTTGCAGTGAGTACAGTTAGTCAATTCATGCACAATCCCAAAGAATCACATCTCAAGGCAATAAATAGGATATTACAATACTTGAAAGACAGCCCAAGCAGAGGAATTCTGTTTAAGCGACAAACAATCACAAGTATGACGCTAGAAGCTTATACTGATGCAAATTATGCAGGGTCTTTGGTCGACAGGAGATCAACCTCTAGTTATTATACACTCATAAGTGGTAATCTTGTAACATGGAGAAGAAAGAAGCAGAACGTGGTAGCAAGATCAAGTGTAGAGTTAGAATTCAGATCAATGGCATTGGGAATATGTGAGTTACTCTAGCTGAAGATAATCCCAGATGACTTAAGAATAAAATGGGAAGGACCCATAAGGTTGTACTGTGATAATAAATCAGCCATCAGCATTGCACATAACCCTGTTCAACATGATCGAACAAAGCATATTGAAGTTGATAGGCACTTTATCAAAGAAAAACTAGACAGTGACAATATGCATTTCATTTGTGTCAACCAAGGATCAGTTGGCAGACGTACTTACAAAGGTACTAGCAAGCACTATGTTTCAAGATATTATTAGCAAGCTTGGGATGGAAGATATCCATTCACTAGCTTGAGGGGGAGTGTCGAATTATGTAGTCTTATTTGGAAAGATTGTATAGTTATAGAAAATTATATAATTCCCTGATTTCTAGGAATTAGAGTTAGATATAGATTTTGAGGAGTTTCCTATCTTTAGTGAGTTTGTTACTATTTTTTAGCTAGACAATTGTGTATATTAACTAAGGGCTGTAACCTAATTGATATATGAGAAAGAAATTCATTCTTCTCTTATGATATTTGACAATTCTTACAAACCAAGCCAATGAAGTCCAGATGTTATACAATTTTTGCATGGTTTACCATTAACAGGCTGTTTGGAAACACTTGCAATATTGGATTCAATTCAGGTGTTTGGAAACACAAAAAAGGGATGGGTTCAATTCATGCATGTAATTGAAACCCATCCCCTTTATAAATTGAATTCACTCCTCCAAGCATGGGAATTGAATTCATGCAAGTATTAATTTGGCAAAGGTTCTTGTGTCACACACACACTCAAAGCAGTGCTCCAACAAGGATATGGGAATTTCTCACCCATTTTTGCCTGATAAATAATATTTATATATGGTTAATAACTAGATTAATTTTCCTTTATTTTTTATATTTGGAAATTGTAATTTTACATTAATTATGAAATTATTATTGTAAATTTAGAGAAATATGTGATTTTTTTTAAATATAAAGAATAAGTCATGAAATCCTTTGATTAAACTATATCAATTTATGCATTACATCTTCTTCAATTTTATAATAATAATTAAAAA
This sequence comes from Erythroxylum pedicellare, assembly GCA_027563575.1. Lineage (NCBI taxonomy): Eukaryota > Viridiplantae > Streptophyta > Magnoliopsida > Malpighiales > Erythroxylaceae > Erythroxylum > Erythroxylum pedicellare. Next base: position 10,072,287 of record JAOQMP010000007.1, read on the forward strand.
AATTTCATATGTTTTAGTCAAAGGTAAAAATGTTACATGAAATAATTGAATTCATTTTGATTGTGTTCCAAACAGTGTAATTGAATTCAATTCCAATATTACTAGATTTTTTTCATAAGGTGTAAATTGAATTCAATTCAATCTTATTAATGTAATTGAATCCAATTCGTTAATAAATTCAATTCGAAGGTTTCCAATCAACCTGTAAAACTGTGCTCTTTGGGTGCTTCTTGTTTGAGCTCCTACCACAAAATTTGTATGTGAAATCTGGGCAACATAGCCGTTGTGCCTTAATGCATTGGGGCTTGTTTAGGTAGTGTTTCACATGATCGAGAATTGCTGCCTTTGTTGTCCAAATAGATTTTTCTTTATGTTCTTGCTTTTGATTGGTTTAGCAATTTTTTTGTTATGTCTAATGTTGGTCAAGGCTTTTACAGCTATGGGTAGGTCATGGGAGTAAGGCAGCTGAAGAGAAGCAATTTTTTGACAGCCACCTTGCCCCCTTTTACAGAATTGAACAGGTTTTGTTATTGCTCATTTATCTCGTGTCTATGTTTCTTGCAATTTAATTTGTCATGCTTTTTGCAAAAGATGAAATACAAGAACATTAGATATCCCATTGTTGATTGAGTTGCACAATGACAATTTATTTTTTTGATTATGAGACTGATTTATGATCACAAAAGAAACACTATTCCATTAGAGTTGTTCATATATATTAGGTTCATGGTAACATAATTATTTCATAATCTTTTATTTTTCAACCTGTTGGTGCATAAAGTAGATAACTTTATTCGTCTTTTGACATGTTATGTTACTTGGAGTGTTTATTCCATTCGATAGGAAACTCTTGACATACCAATTATATCCACCCATGTGTCAGCTTATACTAGCAACCTCACCTGATGCCAAGAGTGGGAAGATGCCCAGCATTGTTTCAGATGACAACATCCTGTTGCTCTTTGAAATACAGAAGAAGGTACTCGTTTGGTTTAGTTATACTTTTATGTTATTTCTTCTATAGGAAAATATTATGTTATTTTTATTTTCCATTCATTGTTCATTTTTGTGCATGTAATTATTATGGGGTCTATTTAAATTCTTACTTGTAAGAAGAAGGTAGTGAGCCATCTATCTTTGCCTGGACAGGTTGATGGCATTCGTGCAAATTATTCTGGCTCAATGGTGGTATCTTTAACCGACATTTGCTTGAAGCCTTTGGGTGAGGATTGTGCCACCCAAAGTGTTCTACAGGTTTCTCCAGGTTTCTTAAAGTAATATATGCAAGTAGATGATCATTATTTACTCCTCACAATGTTTTTTGGTTCAAATTTCTTTCCAGTATTTCAAAATGGATCCAGATAATTATGATTCATATGGAGGAGTCCAACATGCTGAGTATTGTTTCCAGGCAAGTACATTAACCTCCTAGGTTTTTCATTTAGGGAGCTGCTTGTGAGAAAACTTGTAGAAGATGTCTTATAATGTATAAGCTCCTTGCATTTTCTTTTCGAAGAATTTGTCTCAAAAGTTTTTGACAACCTGTAGTGTACATCTTGATGAGAAAACTTTTGCTACGTCAGATTATTATTTTAGTGTCTACATACTAGACTACAGGATGCAATTTTTAGATAACGTTGATTTCCAAAAAAGAAATTTTGGATAACATTTTTCACTTTTGAAGTGATATCTCCTTTTTCATCTACCTAAGAATTGAGCACTGTCGGGAAATATCCAGCTGGATATCTCCTAGATATTGTTAACTCTTAAAAGTTTAGCAAATTAGATTAGTTAGAAATATCACTTGTAATTTGTGGGTCAGTAGGTATAGATTGATCATCATTAGGCACAATAAGGGGTAAAGTAGCAGATGGGTTACCTGAATTGTTCCTAGGTTCATTCTCCGTGTGTTTTGAGAGGCCATGCATTGTTGAGGTAGGCTGTTCTCTACTTCTCAATTGAGTCTTCCTTTTAGTATAAACACGAAGCTCAGTATTCCATTCCTTAGGAACGGCTATTATTATTTCTCCCCCTGTAGTTGAACCGGGATTTCCTGGCATGGACATATTAGGAGTAGTATCTTTGGCTTCATTATCAAGAATTATATTATGATCAATAATGACAGTAGGTAGGGGGTTGGGAGTAATAGTAGCATCCCAAAAATTTTCTGCTTCATTAGAGTTCACCCCTTGAAGGAAATTTTTTTGATGTTCTAGAAATGTGACATCCATGGAGACAACAATTTTTTGTGTTACAGGGTTGTAGCGCTTATTACCTCGTTGACTAGGAGCATACCCAATAAAGACAGATTTTTTAGCTCTTGGATCTAGTTTTGAGTTTCCCCTAATCGGCTGTGAACATACACTGTACACCCAAAGACATGAAGAGGAAGAGTAGAGTAAAGTCGATTTTCAGGAAAGCATTGTTTAAACACATCTAAGGCTGTAGTATAATGCAAAACCTAGCTGGGCATTCGATTAATTAAGTATGATGCAGTCAAAACAGCCTCACACCTAAGGTATTTTAGCACATTCATTATAAACATAATGGACCAAGAGACTTCCAGTAAATGTTTATTTTTCCTCTCGGCAATACCATTTTGTTGAGGAGTGTTAACACACGTAGATTGGTGAACAATGCCTTTAAACTTGAGAAAATTTCCAAGGACTTCACTAAAATACTTGGTACCATTGTCAGAGTGAAGTATGCCAGTGTGTGTGTGAAATTGAGCTTCAATCATGGTATAAAAACTTTGAAAGATTTGAGTAACTTTAGATTTTTCATGCATCAAATAGACTCAACATAATCGAGTATGATCATTGATAAAAGTTACAAACCATTTTTTTCGGGAAAGAGTTTTAACACGGAATGGACCCCAAACATCACTATGAATCAAGTAAAATGGTTTGGAGGGTTGATATGGTTTTATAGGGTAAATAGTTTTATGACTTTTGGATAAAATGCAATGCTCACAATGAAGTTTTGAACAATCCACATATTTAAACAAATGAGGTAATAGTCTTTTGAGATAAGAAAAATTAGGATGTCGTAATCTATTATGCCAAAGCAAAATTTGTCCTTTAGCAGGGGTAGAACAAATACTACTTAACCCATGAGCTTCTTTATTCTTCAAGTTGTCATCAACGAAGTAGTAGAGATCATTATCAACTTAGCACTGCCAATCATCTTCCTTGAAGTTAGTTCCTTTAAGACACAATATGAGTCAAAAAATGTAATGGTACAATTAGAGTCACGGGCTAGTTTACTCATAGATAGCAGATTACAAGCTAGTTTTGGAACATGAAGGACAGATTTAAGGTAGATATTAGAGGATAGAGTTATTGAACCTTTATTAGCTACAACAAAAATGATCCATTTGCTATACAGATTTTTTCATGGCTAGAACAAGGGTCATAAGGATGAAATGAATTAGAAGAACAGATTATATGGTCAGATGCTCCTGAATCAGTGATCGAAGGAGTGAAATTGTAGGGGCACTTGAGGATTCAGATTTGGGTTTCAGTAGCTTTATGATCTAATTAATCTACTCTTGAGAGAATTGTCTAGCATCTACCTCATGGGCTGATGGAGTTTTACATGATTCATAGTGAGCTGAAGTTTTATTAAATTTTCCTTCATACAATCCCTTCCAATTTGCAGGCTTTCCATGGAGTTTCTAGCAAGTTTCACAGGTATGACGAGCTTTATTGCAATAGTCACGCCAAACCCGTGACTTTTCCTTAGTCTTCTTAGTACGACCAGCAGCATTCCCTACAACTAAGGTTGTGTTCTCAATAGTAGGTGTAGGATTTCGTTTGCCAAGCATCACAAACCGTCTACTCTCTTCACATCGGACTTCTGCAAAGACTTCCCCAATGGATGGAAGTGGTTGTCTTCAAATAACCTGCCTCTAACCTCATCAAACCTAACATTAAGTCTAATTAAGAACTTTAAAATTCGATTATCCTCTACTATTTTTTGAAAATAGTTGCAGTCATCAGGGGATTTCCATTCATAGTCATTAAATAAATCTAAATCTTGCCACAAACGTTTCAGGGAATTAAGTACTTGGTAACAATGTTGACGTAGTGTGGGAAGGAAAATAAAGATAAGTATAATAGAATAGGTTATAATTGATGTAGATTGTAGCT
>JAOQMP010000007.1:10076537-10090360 GCA_027563575.1 Erythroxylum pedicellare
ATTTGGAAAGATTGTATAGTTATAGAAATCGTATAATCCCCTGATTTCTAGGGATTAGAGTAAGATACAGATTTCCCCATTTATTAGGGAGTTTGTTACTATATTTAAGCTAAACAAGTGAGTATATAAACTAAGGCTATAACATAATTTACATAAGAAAGAAATTAACTCTTCTCTTATAATATTCCATAGTAACCAACATATTTTTCTTTTGAGGAAGACACTAATGGTGCATGTATATTTTGATGACAGGAAGATTTTACCTGAAGAAGCATCTTTTGTCCTCATCAATTGGGGTGATGTTTCAGCCTCAGGTTCCCCATATTGGAACAAGATGTCACTAACAAGGATGGACGGTCTGAACAACACAAGATAAGAATGAGAATAAAACCCATGAATATTTTCGAAGCAAAAAAATGAAAATGTTGACCCTATAGCCTTGTAATCTAAATCTTCCCATATTTCAATATTATGCAAAGAAAAAAAAGAAATGGCAACATAGTGGGTTAACAATCATCTATACAATCTTAAGGCGCAAAAAAAAAAAAAAGCATCTTACTAGTATTCTAAAGATTAGGTAGATAGTACAAATGTGAGACCACAATTAGCTTGATAGATCACGTAGGATACAAGGCCACAAAAAAATGTGATATCTTAAGCTACTTTATTCTTGTGTAACCTAGTAGTGACTGAAGTTAAGGAATACTGCTCATACATTGAAGTCTCCAGGCATCGCTCTAAAATTAAGTGTCGATCATCTCCCTCACCAACTGAAAAATGGACAAATCTAGTACAGAGAAAAAGCATACTATATTAATGGCATATCATAAGAAACCGACTCCTGCAGTAAACTTATATGACACTCACTTCTTAGGAATATCACTTAGAAGCAAACAAACATTCAGAGTAACATACCCAAATATGTCTGCCAGACGATGCAACAGAAGACGGTTGTAAGAATTCATTGGTTCCAATTCAAGGACCACATCACTACAATCAAACAATTCATTATAAGCAATTAGATAGGAACAAAGTGAAAAGATGTGCATCCAATTTTCAAGAAATACAATATATTCAACTAGGAAAAGTTAGCAAACAAATTATCAACTCTAACTATCAAAAGATGCATTTTGTTAGCAATTTAATTAGGGAATTTATACAGAGTCACTAAAAATAAACCTACATAGGAACTATAGAACTACTCAAATAAAATTAAATCGTCTGTTGATTTTATGTGTTACCATCAATTTAGCTAGAACAAAATAAATTACACCATAAATACCAATCACTTACTTTTCAAAAAGATAATAATAGATGTTGCCAATAAGCATTATCTCAAAGGACAAAAACCTCCCAGGTTTTGAGTTCCAATGTGATTTATTAGAAAGAAAGAAGAAGAAACTAACAACTTAGAGACCAAAAAATTCTGTCATTTCGATGGGGAACTCCAATGGTCCCGTTTAGTGAATGGCTTATCAGCCATTTTTTGGCTAATTGAAAAGTTTCAGTTGCTTGACATGTCAAACAGCTAATAAATGTGTTTGGTAATCAGTTGATTGGGTTAGCTAATTGAACCCAATCAGTTGATTTATTAGAAGCTCCTCCCTACCAACGTTTGGCCTTTAGCTGTACAAAATGTACATTAATGACTAATGTAACCTTGCCTAAAACCTCATGTAGGAAGGACTTTTAAGTTCATGGAGGACAACAGCATAGTTGTTCACCTATATTCTCGGTTATGTAAGTAGCATAGTTGTTCACCTATAACTTTCTATTACTCTTTCTAGTTTATATTATAATTTCTTTCTCTAAATAAAATAGTTTATTTAAATTAGTCCTCAAAACTTTAATAAAATTTTGGTTACATCTCTCTCTCTTTTTTTAAAATACTTTAGTCGTAGTTAATTACAAAATTGACCCCAATTTTTTTCTATATTATGCTAATCTAAATTTGATCTACCAAAAAAATTAAAGATACATGCAATTTTAGAATTACAAAAAAACATTAGATAAAGCTACTTTTGATATTTTTTTACATTTATTAATTATGAAAAATGCACCTTCTTTAATATTCTACAAAATAGTTTATAATTTTTTTTAAAGTCATGCCCTCATAAGTCACATAAACAGTTAATACTAAACAGCTAACTTTATCAAACATCTCTAATAAATAGCTAATGTTACCTGCTGGTCAAATCAGCTGATATAATCCGCTATTAGCTAACCGCTGATAGAATCAACTAACAGCTAATACAATCTGTTGATTGCCAAACAGGGCCAATATATACAAAGATGTAAGTTGAATTTTAGTCCTTAAAAATAGCTAAGCTATTACATATATATCTTTCTACAGCTAATAAATCCTACTTAAGGAAAGATTTTCAAATCCTTATAGTTGTTACAGAAGGTACAAAATCTGCCTTTGATGAGTTACGAAATCAGCCTCAACAAGACTGTATAAAATCAACCTTTTCCAACTGTTTATTAATGCCTTAGTTGTCATAATTGACAATTAATAATGTTGATACCCTCCTCAAATTGATGCTGTTAGGTCTACATGTCAGAAGATTTAGATTTAGCTACCGATTTATGACTTAATTAGCTGATTTGTTAATGCAATTAATGTATTTTATGTACTTTCCTATTTAGGTCAACTCCATGTTAAAGAAACTGATTTTTAGTTCTTCCTTATTTAGATAGGTCTCCTCCTGTATATTCCTTATGGAGGTAGGATTTCTCCTGTACACATATACAAATGTTTTCTTCTAATAAACACAGATTTTGGTGCTCAAAATCCTCTATGTTTGATATGGTATCAGAGCCTCAATTCTAAATTTTCATGTCTTGATCAAGTTCTTGCAGCCTAATGTCTTTTAGACAAATACGATTCTTTCTTGGTTCATTAATGGCAAAAACTACTTAGCCTGTGGATTCCTCTTCAAGATCTTTGTCAAAGGCAAAGATCTATGAGGCCATGTTGATGGCAGCAAACGGGCTCCTGAAAAGAACACCAATGAATACGCCAACTGGGAGATCAAGAATGCTCAAATTATGGCCTGGATTCTAGGATCTGTCGAACCCAACATTTTCTTGAATCTCTAACCCTCCAAAACTGCAGCTAAGATGTGAAATTACCTTAAAAAAATCTATAGTCAGCAAAACACTGCTCGTAGATTCTAGCTTGGACATAAATTATCCACTCTCCGACAGGATAATCTATCTATTTCTGGTTTTTACTCTAGTTTTATGAAACTTTGGGCTGAATATATTGATATAATCTACACTACCTTACCTCCTGAAGGTCTTGATGTTGTTCAATCTGTTCATGCAATTGCAAAAAGGGATTAATTTCTTATGAAATTGAGATCAGAATTTGAAGGTACCAGGTCCAATCTTATGAATCGAGTATCTTTTCCCTCCTTGGATGCATGTCTCAATGATCTGTTCCAAGAGGAACAACGACTTTGCACTTAAGCAGCCATGGAACACCAAAGATCCAAACATGTTCTAGTGGCTTATGCAACACAAGGTAAGCCAAGAGGTAAGGATATGAGTGTTGTTCAATGTTTTTACTGCACCGGATTTGGTCATTATGCTTCAAATTGTTCCCAAAAATTCTGCAACTATTGCGAAAAGGATGGCCATATTATCAAGGAGTGCCTTACCTGACCTCCCAAGAAATCCAATTCAACATATATTGCCTCGATTGGTCCTTCTAGTACTAGGGGTTCTATGGATAAAACATCTTTGACACAAAGCACTCCTAATTATGTTCAAATTGTGACCCCTAAAATGAGTCAACAAGTGATTCTCTGTATTCTCTACTTTAGGACTCTCAAGTAAACCCTTCTCTACTTCGTCTACATGGTATTGTGATTTTGAAGCATCCAATCATATGACAAATAATGCTCAAATTCTAACCAATGTAAGCAAACATTCTAGAAATCTTGAAATTCATACTGCTAATGGCAACCACTTACCCACCACAACCATTGGTGATATTTCTTCCTATTCAACTGATGTTTTTGTCTCTCCTAGCCTTGCCACTAATCTTGTTCCAATTGGTGAGTTGGTTGAATATGATTGTAAAGTGGAATTTTCCAAATCTAGCATGACACACAAGATCAATTGTCAGGTGAGTTGGTTAACAATAATTGTAAACTGGAATTTTCCAAATCTAGCGTGACGTGCAAGATCAATAATTAGGAAGACAATTGCAAGGGAGCCTAAATAGGACGTGTTTTTCCTCTCCGATTTCCTTTATGCCCATGTTTTTTGTTCCCTTTTGTCAATTGTAATCTTGCTCATATTGATTGTTGAACATGGCACAAATGTCTCAGACATCCAAACTCCAATGTGCTCCATGATTTACTAAATTCCGGTTTGCTTGGGAATAAAAAAGTCACTTTCTTTTAATGTTGTCCAATATGATTGCATTTCTTGTAAACTTGGTAAAAGTAAAACTTTCACATTTCCTACTCACCTAACTAATGTCGTCCAACCTTTGCAATGATACATAATGATTTGTGGGGCATGGCACCAATTACTTCTCATATTAACTTACTTTGTTACTTTTATCGATGACTATAGTCGTTTTGCTTGGATTTATTTCTTGCATGTTAAAGATGAAGAGTTTCCTGTGTTGAAGCTTTTCATGCATATGCTTAGACCCAATGTTCTGCCAAAACTAAAATCTTACATTCTAACAAGAGGATGAATATGTCTTATTTGTTTTAAGAATTTATACAAGCTAATTGAATAATCTCTTAACGGTCATGTCCTTTAACCTCACAACAAAGCAAGGTAGCTGAAAGAAAAAATCGTCACCTTATTGATGTTATTTGAACCCAATTATTGGAATCATCAGTGGCCACTCATTTTTTGGTGTGATGTCCACCTCACTGACAAATTGCCTTCTCCCTCATTGAAACATGTTTCTCCTTTCACTCAATTATTTGCTCATAATCCCAATTATTCTAACCTTCATACGTTTGGTTGTGTATGTTATGCGCATCTTCCTACACACGAACACACAAAACTCACAACTCAATCAATTAAATGTCCCTTTCTAGGATATTTTGCACATCAAAAAGGTTTTCTTTGTTATGATTTGAATCTGTGTCATATTCGGATTTCCAAAATTGTAATTTTTTAGAAAATCAATATTTTTCCCACTCATCAAGATTCTCTTTCTTCTTCGTTTTATGTACTATCTATAGTTACTAACTCTATTACAGATACAAAAAATTCTAAACCACTTTTGGTGTATCAAAGACGTTCCAAAGCCATAATAAATTAGAATTCTGCACCTCTAGAGCCCCCTCAAGATTAATCCTCTACTGTTGATCCTGTTACATCAACTGTACCTTCCATTCTTCGATGCAATACTCAAGTTAGTAAACCCCCAGCTAAGTATGGTTTCCTAAATCCTATATCCTTGACGACCATCTTGTCTTCTATTCATATTCCCTCATCTTACAAACAGGCAATGGAGTATAAGTGCTGGTGGAAAGCTATTGAAACAGAACTTCTTGCACTTGAAGAAAACTAAACCTGGGAAATTGTACCACAACCTCCATCTATCAAACCTCTTGGCAATAAATTCCTAGTTTTATCAAGCTTCATTCTAATGGATCCATAGATTGTTAAAAGGCTCAATTGATGGTTCTTGGAAATAAACACGAGTATGGCCTAGATTACAAAGAGACCTTCGCACCAGTAGCCAAGATGACCACTATGCAAACCATCCTAGCACTTTTTTCATCTCTATCATGGACTTTACTTCAAATGAATGTCAAAAATGCACTCCTACATAGTGATCTCAAGGAAAAAGTTCACATAAAACTTCCATATGGTATGCGCTCTTCCTCCCCTAATGATGATTGCAAACTAAAACGCTCTTTATATGGCTTGAAACAAGCAACACATGTATGGTTTAAAAAGTTTTGATCCACTCTAGGATCACTCTCCTTGGTTTCTCTTTTGCTCACTCATCTTTGTTTCTCCAACAGCCATCCAAAGGGATAGTTGTTCTTCTTATTTATGTGGATGACGTCGTTATCACTAGTTATGATCTACAGGTCATCTCTAAGCTTCAAAAATTATTGCATTCTACTTTCCATATGAAAGCACCTTGCACAAGTTAACTACCTCTTGGGGTTAGAAGTTCATAATTGGTAATACTTTAGATGAAACCCCAATGGAAGTTAATGCAAAATATCGACATAACGAAGGCAAGTTTCTTAAGGATCCTACTTTATATCGTAAGCTGGTCGGTAGTCTAATTTATCTATCCATTACCCAACTAGACATCTATTATTTGTTCACAGAAGTTCATCCAATCTCCTTGACATCTCCACTTATTTGTAGTCCACCACATCATCCAATACATTCTTGGCATACCTAATTATGGCCCTTTTTTTTCTATTGGTTCTTCACTTCAACTACAAGCCTATAGGGATGCTAATTGGGCTGGTTGCTCAGACACCAGGAAATCTACTACTGGATGGTGTATGTTTCTTGGTCATGCTCTTATCTTTAGGAAATGCAAGAAACAAAATTATGTATCCAAGTCATCTATTGAAGTAGGATATCATGCAATGTCCAATGCCTGATCTGAGATCATTTGGCTATGTGGTCTCCTCACAAAGCTTGGTTTTTTGCAACTTCAATTGACTCCATTACATGCTGACAATACTAGTGCTATCCAAATTGTTGCTAATTCTGTCTATCATGAGTGCACAAAACACATAGAGGTTGACTGCCACTTCATTCGAGAGGCCTATGACTGTCAAGTCATTACGTTACCTCATATCTCCACCACTCAACAGCTTGCAGATATTCTCACATCCAGGACACATCAACGCCATAAATTTCTTATTGGCAAATTGATACTTGTAAACTCGCCAACATCAATTTGAGGGGGGATGTTAGAAGATTTAAAATTGGCTACTGATTTATGATTTAATTAATTGAATTGTTAACGTAATTAATGTATTTCATGTACTTTCCTATTTAGGTAGTCAACTCTACGTTAAAGGAACTGACTTTTAGTTTTTCCTTTAGCTAAACTATTGTCTACATATCTTTTTACAACTAATGAATCCTACTTAAGAAAAGATTTGCAGATCTTTATAGCCATACAGAAGGCACAAAATTTGCCTTTGATGAGGTATGAAATCAAACTTTAACAAGGTTGTACAAAATCAGCTTTTGACATGGTTGTATTAATGTATAATTTGTCGTAATTGACAACTAATACTGTTGTAAAACACGATTTGTTGAATGGTTGGTTACCTGCTTTGTTGTACCTCTTACATGCAATCTATACTCTTTAGAAATAAAACCACAAAATTATTTAAAGCAACTTAATTAACATTTCTATTTAGGGATTGCAACCTACTAAATGGCCGAAAGCATACCACCCATAAAAATTTAACTATGCAACCTAATTAATGGAAGTTTCAATATAAAGACATTACTAGTGTATTGTAAGCAATAGTGGAACCAAGTTTTGGAATTTTTTTATTATTCACTTTTACATTCTTCAAGATTTTAGTTTGAGAATTACCTAATTACAATTTTTAGAACATAGAAATCCTACAAGTTTCAATATGTTCCACACTCTAATCAGCCATATGCCCTAATAATATCAGTCTCAAAACCCATAAACTTTCTTGTTTTTGTTAAGTTCACCCATTCATCATAGACCTTTAAGCCCTCTATTCTTCTCCAATGCAATTATTTTCTCCTGTATGCAATATAATTAAATCAATGTTTTGTATGCCTAAAAAACTTAATTCAAGGAGGAAAATTTTATTTCATAACCTTGTAGATGCAACTTAAACAACCCAAGCTCAAGCAACCTCCTATTCTTCCATGAATGCATATGATCCTCTAATGCTATGAAACTTGAGATCAAATTTTTGGTGCAACACAAATTCAATTCCGTTTTTAAGAATAGCAAGAATATATTTTTACTATTCTTACATAGGGACTACCAATTTTTTGAAATCTAGAAGTACTACTTTACAGTACTATGTCTAGAAAGGAACGAATGTGCTTATCAAAACAATAATATGCCACCAAAATCTAATAATTTTGGGAAGCTCTTTTCTGAATAACACAAGTATCCAATTAATATGAGATATATGTTAAGACAGATAAAACAATACCATGGGAACAAAATAAAAACTTCCCATTCTTTCACAAATTAGTGTGTGTATGTGTATGAATATTACAAGTTACATAGCTCAAAACTCTTTAAGGTCACCACATGTTAAATGTGATTACATAAGAAAGTTTTATTTTGTATTTAATTGATAAATTAATCAACTCTAGTGTTTGATAATATCCACCATCTCTGTTTTTTGCTCTTATGATTAAAATTACGCTGTGTTTGGGAACATATTGTTTTATAGAGTTTGAGTTCAACCAACATACAACATTGTTAATACAATTTTCACATATCTTTGTAACAACTATCGATCATGGTCAATGAACCAAAATTCCAAATGGACAATGGTTGGTAAATTTTACTCATGTTATCCATGTTTCATAATCTACCACTGCATGACTTGGGTTCCAACATAATTGCAAGATCCCACCAATATTATCTTTTGCACAATAATAGAAAAACGATGCAAAGAAAACATAAAAGCAACAACTTCTTTATTAAGAAAGCAAACATGTTGATTTATAATTCTTCATGTGTCTTCTACATAATTAACGTTGAAACAATTATGGAAGAACAAATTGATAGACCTCCTATACTGCACACCTACACTAGGAAAGGCAAAAGAATAGGATGGGGTGGCCAATTGGTTACAAAATGTCAGAACGAGGAGGCTAGTTAGTTACATAATGTCAGGAACATCATTAAAGAATGTTTATTGACAGTATAAAAGACAAAAGAAAGACTAGAAGGGCAGAGAGGATTTTCTGTAAACCAATTGTTAGAAGGAGAGGGGCAGTCTCTCGAATACTACCAAACCAATCCCTTGTACGGGCTTTAATCTTTAATCCAGTTCTTTTCCTCTTTTCTCATTCTTATTTTCTGTGACCGCTTACTTCCTTTAAGCTTCTTCTAATCAGTCAATACCAGATTCCTAACACAAATCAAACTAGTAGAGATTATGGTACCTGTTTTCATCCTGAAGGAAGTTAACAAGTGTCTCTTCCATCGAAAGCACAAGATGTTTGCAAGGAAGATTGTCCTTCACAAGAAATGCCAGTTCCTCCACCTGAATGTCCATCAATTATCAATTCATTCAGTACTTCACAAGCTTTGCATCAAGTACTTCAAACTTTGTTGTTTTAAGTTTGTAGAAGGAACATACGAAAAGAAAATTTCAACATTATCTATGACAAAAGAACATATTCCAAAATAAACAAAAAATGAATAGTCAAGATCTTAGTGCTTTAATTCCACTAAAAGCATCACCTTTACTTAGTATTGCCGATAATAGAAGGTTGGTAAGAATTACAAACAGTTGTCAGAACAAGAATCAATTACAGGGAGAACACATCTTCATCAAGCCAATATCTTGAACAAACTATAAAGTGCACCCTCATAGGCACCAAAAAGAGAACAAAAAGAAGATCAAGCAAAAGGCAGTGAGCATAACAAGAGATCCTACATGTATGTGTAAAAGATTTAAATATAAGAGTAAGAATTGAGAGAAATTACCATACCATAGCAAACTGGTTGAGGCTCATGTCTGGGGATTCAACGACAGGAGGCGAGGAAGGAACCTTCAAACCGGAATCCTCTAGCTTCTCTCGTTTACGATTTTATGATTCTCAATTTGTCACTTCATTAAACCACTTTATATAAAATCGACTAGTTATTGGACTAAATTGTAAATTTTAAAACTTAAGGATTAAATTGAAATTTTGAAAATTCTTAACCTTAACTAAACCTACCCAACCCCTTCCCTACCTCTCTCACTCTTAGCCCTCTGGTCTCACCATCTCAGTTGTCAATCACTATCTCATTCATTGCTTGTTAGCTCGTTACACCAGTCAGGCCAGTCGCACTGACCCATTGCACCCGCAACTTCGCACCTGCATGATCGAAACTAAGGTCCCACACTAGTAGCCCGCATTAGTCACCTGCAGACTACTTTCGCACCTAGCCACACCCGCACCACTACACCATAGTCCACACACAGACCCGTAGACTCGTTCCACATCAGTACACCATAGTCCACACGTAGACCTACATACCCAACCTACAGCAGTGGAGGTTGCAAAAAATTGTGTATTAGTGTTTTGCAGCCTCTATGTCTCTTAAATAGGGGTTCAGGGAAGGTTGCGAAAAATTGCAACAAATTTTGTGGAATTTTGGATTATGGAATTATGGATATTCAAATAATGAATTGTTTTGATTCTTGATTTGAATATTAAGTTGTGTATTTGTGCTTTTTAGAATACTGAATGTTAGAATTGTGAATTTATGATCAATTATGTGTTTGTGTCTTGTGACTTTATGTTATGTAGTAATTATGTATATTGAGTTTTTGGCTCTTAGTGAATTGTATTTGATGAAATTGAATTGTGTAATGTATAATGTATGTTAACTCTTGACTGTGGAGTTAATTTGAGTAAGAAATTAAAAATGTTGGTTAAATTTGGTAAATGAAAGATTGTTTAATTAATGTCAGTAACTAGGATTTCACTATCAATATTGATTAAAATTAGTTAAGAAGGCAAACTAATGATAAGCATTACAAATTGCATTGTATAACCAAACAAAATAGATTAATTTATAGTTGAATTATATGATTACATAAAATAGCTTGTAAACTTTTAGTTGTCAATTATAGTTAAAATTGAACAGGGTATAGTTACAAGTGTATGTCTTTATGATTGAATTATATAATCATACAAAATAAGTTACATAAGATGTATATGTGTAAATGTGTATGTTGAAATCTTTTTTCTTGACTTATTGGTGAATTGTGTTAGATGAAATTAAATTGTGTAGTGTATGTTGACTCTTGATTGTAGAGTTAATTTGAGTAAGAAACTAAGTGCCCGTTTGGATGGGCTTATATAAGTAGAGCTTTTATCAGTAAAATTTTTGTCAATAGAGCTTTTCTAAAAAGAACTTTTCTAAGATGCTAGTTGACTATTTGGCTGTCATTTAAAAAGAACTTTTTTTAAAAAATTTCATACAATGAACTGTTTGGTAACATAACAATAAAAGTACTTTTAATTTTAACTATATTTTATTTTATAATAAAATTATTTATGCATATAAATATTATTTAAAATATATTAAACAATATGCAAGGCACAATATATTAATTATTATATAATTTTAAACCATATGAAACATAGATGAAAATATATCTAATCAAATCTTTTATATGGATTATAATATAAGTAAAACTAATATCAAAAATAAATATTAAAATATATGAAAAAAGTCAAATAATATTATATAAATCTCAAAATAAACGTGAAGATGTGTTTGTGGGTATTGTGAGAATTATGTATAAAAACATAAGGGTAAAGGGGACTAAAAAATATGCTCATTAATTGATCAGAAAAATTTACTTGAAAAAGTGCTTTTTTGAAAAGCTCCAATTTTGAGCTTCTCAAAAAGCTATATTTTAGCTGCCAAAAAAGTCATTTCTATGAAAAAAGTGCTTTTAAATTGTACAATCAAACACTCATTTTTCTTAAAAACAGCTTTTGCGGTAGAAAAAATTGCTTATTTATCCTCCAAAAGCTGAAACAAACAGGCACTAAGAATGTTGATTAAAATTGGTCAATGAAAGATTGTTAAATTAAAGTTGGGAATTATGATTTTAGTATCAATGTTGTTTAAAATTAGTTAAGAAAACAAAATAATAATAAGCACTACAGATTGAATTGTATCAGCAAAAAAATAGATTAGTTTATAGTTGAATTATGTGATTACATAAAATAGATTGCAAACTTATAATTGTGAGTTATGGTTGACTTTGAATAGGTTATAATTGTGAGTTTGTCTCTATGATTGAATTATATAATCATAAGAAATGAGTTATATAAGATGTACATGCTTTTATGTTAGTTTTAAGTTAATAATAGTTGATAATGAAATTAAATGCTCTTTATTTTGATATGAATTATTAATTTAATTGTGACATATGTTTTTATTTATTGTATAGATAAATGAGGGAAGCTTAAGTACTTTTAATGACAAGCCCTTATCTTAAAATGACTAGGCAGCCTACCCGGAATCCTACGGTGACCTTCTAGTCGATATCTGATCTAGCTGGAAAGTTCTCATGGAGTTAAACCTATTTTCCTTTTTACCAAAAAGCGTTAACTTAACATTAAAAAGAAATAAGCAGTAGAGTTTTTTTAATCATTTTTATTAAAATTTTGACAACACAATGACTATATTTTTTAACTTTCCAAAATTTTCAAAAGCTCAGTAAAAGTGCAAAACACTTTTATAATCATTTCAAAATTCCCACTACAAATATTAGACTTTAAATCCATTCACAAGCAATCTCAACAATCACTTCAGTAATCTTAAAAATAAACTTAGACTTATTTATGCATTTAACTATAACACATTCATATACATGCGTTATTTGTATAAAATATAGTCCAAAACATATTCATAAAGATACAAGTGTTCCCAAAAATATTTACAAGGCAAAAATGCCTACATAGCAACACGTGATAAAGTTAACTAATCGTGAGGTGGAGTCCTTACTACTGAAGCTCCTGAGCGTGCACCTATGAAGTTTCATTTAGAAACCAAAAAGAGAGTGAGCTAAACAAGCTTGGTGAGTGCTAGAATTTCTATTCAAATCATATTTAACTATTTAAACCTCCCTAAAATAAATTCATCTCAATTTGCATAATTCAATATTTAATATAAAACATATATGCTTCCCAAAATCCAGTTTCTCAAATCGCTTTTCAAATAAATAATGGCATCATTAAAAATGTCATGAATTTTTTACATGACATAGCCTATCACTGACTTCTTTGCCATATGGCTCAAGCATAAAGTCACGGAGCACCTTCTGCATCGCTTATCCGCGACTAGTTAATCACTAGTGTTTATCCTCGCTAGGATAACCATTATACATCAGTAGTTACAGAGCTGGTTCTACATTGCTTACCCGTAAATGGTCAACCGCTAGTTATGGAGCTAGTTCTATATCGCTTACTTGTGCTAGGTTAATCGCTATTTATCGGTAGTTACGAAGATGGTTCTACATCGCTTACCCGTAACTAATCAACCACAAGTTATAGAACTGGTTCTACATTGCTTACCTATATTAGGTTAATCGTTATACACCGGTATATTAATATGTATAAAACCTATCGGTATACCATAGGCTAAAAACCATTTCCTTTTTATTAACCAATAATATAAACTCAAACCATATAAGATTTAACTTTCAAACATCAATTCATATATTTCTAAAAACATAAAATTGTACTAGTAATATTCACTTATAATGCATCATTCACATAAAAATTGTAATCCATATTCACTTCATAATAGAGTAGAAATCATTTTCATAAAATACATTTGAAATGTACTCATTGTTAAACAACTTTATCGCCAAGCACACTCACATGTTTTGTGCCTTTCCTTTATGTACACAAGCAATTTTCACTTAGGCATTTAGTTCCAAATTCGAAAGTAAGACATTAACACTATAAATATGGTTTAACCGAATTCGATATTAGTATTTAATCGCATAACACGTACGATAATCTTATTTTTGTTAACAACCAAAAGCTAACTAATTGTTCTCTATTTCTAATTCTAACTTCAAAAGTCACTTAAATTCATGTGTTTA